>CM029373.1:3359989-3372308 GCA_017165825.1 Hepsetus odoe | reverse complement strand
GTGTGTGTGTGTGTGTTTGTTTATGGGTGTGTGTGTGTGTGTGTGTGTGTGTGTGTTTGTTTATGGGTGTGTGTGTGTGTGTGTGTGTGTGTGTGTTTGTTTATGGGTGTGTGTGTGTGTGTGTGTGTGTGTGTGTGTGTGTGTTTGTTTGTTTATGGGTGTGTGTGTGTGTGTGTGTGTGTGTGTGTGTGTGTGTGTGTGTGTGTGTGCCCACTGGCCCCCAGTTTGTCTTACCCTCCGCGATGGTCTCCTCCACGGTCACCTGGTAGCGGCCGACGGTGAACACGCGGCCGATGAAGGAGCCCCCAGTGGCGGATCCTGCGCCGCCGCCTCCCGCGGCCGAACCGGGCCCGGAACCCGCCGTCTCTCTCCGCGAATCGAAAAACTTCTTCATGGTCGCTTTCGCCACGGGGAGGAAACTTTCGGTCTCAACTTCTAGAGCATGAATTACAGCCCGGTGACGGCCCGAGTCACGGCTGCCGGCTTTACCGTCTCCGAGCGGAGAGCTAAAGCGGCGGCTCGGCGGAGTCGGTCCGGTTAAAGCACACACCGCCTGGCGACGAAGCGAAGCGCAAGAAATGGAAGAGACAGAAACAGCCCGGCTAACGGACAGTGACTGAGGTGGACCGGCTGTTTAACGCTCCCTCGGGCCGCCAGAAACACGACTGTAAACACGGACATGAGCCGAACCTCCGGCGCTCAGATAACAGAACAGAACCGCAAAATAAACAGCCGTTTCTCTTCATTAAAGCGCAAACGACGAGCCCCTACTCCCGTCTCACATCCCCGGGCTCCCTATCGACCCATTTATTTAAAGATAGCCGTGACCTGGTCCTCAGGAGTGGAGAAATATCGCCCGGTTCTGGTCGGTTCGGGAGCTGCCGCTCTCTCTCATTGATTCCTGCTCTGCCGGGGATCCTAAAAACAACAACACCCAGCAGGAAGCGCAATAAAAAATGACCGTTTTAACTTAATCGGGCTGAAAAACAGTCACTACAGACGCCGTACGACACCGCAAAATCTCAATCCTAATGACAAAATACAGAAACTGTCATGAGTTTGTTTATTAACCCGAGTTTTTTTTAACGGACTACAACCGGAGGCTCATGGTAATTGTAGTCCAATGGCTTGACGTCAGGAACCTGTCATTCCGACACGGGGCCGATAGAGGGCGGTGTTTCATTATATTTGATATACGTTTTAGCCAACGTTTGTTTTAATTGACTTGTTTAAATTGATTCTTATATTTTATATCAATTTATACAATCTATTCATTTATTTAAAGTGAATAACTCAGTCAAGCTAATATGTTACAACACCATAAAAAATAATATATATTTTCCCCCATTTTTCAAAATATATTTTATTTGTATTATGGGTAATTTCTAAATACTTTAATGTATTTTAGTATTTTTTGGTGTTGTTCTTTCTAATAACGTAAAGTTTTGGAGCTGAGAATAAAGTTCTGACTGATTTTTAATGCTTTTTCTTTGCAGCTTGTGGCAGTGTCAATAAAAACAGATAAACAACCATCAACACCTCACTCATCTTTCACCTTTTTTAACCACCGGTTCCACAAAACAGTTTCCAAATGTCATTCTCACCTGCTCACTCACCTGCGGCTGTCTTTTCTAACACTGAAAGTGAGTTTCTTGAGAGCTGGATGATGAGTTTGTATTCCCCAGGCCAAGAGAGAGGTGAACACTGCGCCCCTGAGTGTCTGGCTTCATAAGACAAGCGTCAATCATTTTCCTTTCTATAGTGGATAAAAATCTTTGATGCCTAAAACACACTCTTCAACTTGGGGAAGACGTAGCCTGGGAGAGAAATTTTAGCACCGAGCTCCATCGAGAACCCCTGTGGATGTTCCACTTATAACGTGGCTCAGGATGTAATAGGATCATATTTTTTCTTTTACTCTTTGAGTGAATCAGCAGTGATGTAGCGATTAGGGAGTGGGCCCAGGATTCGAAGGCTGTGGGGTCGCACCCCAGACCAGTAGGTTGCCCTGAGTTACCCTTGAGCAAGGTACCGTCCCCATCACTGCTCCCCGGGCGCTGCATATGGCTGCCCACGGCACTGAAGCGTTCCATGGCTTCTTAGATCTTTACTGCCCCTTACCGGACACACCAGCAATGATTCTCTCTTCTGAAAATCCACCTTATGCAAAAGTCTCATGAAAATGACGTTTTGTTTGTTTTTTCTCAGTGAAGATAAACAAACGGCTGCATTCTGGCTGTAATTTTTATACACTGCCTGGACGCCAGGCCCGGGACATCTGGCCAGTCTTTTGATGATGACAGTGACCTTCTTGTCCTTGTGAACCACAGCACAGCACAGAGTGAAACACCACGACATTACACCTCTGCATTTAACCCATACACTCACACACAAAGCAGGGGGCTGCTACTGAAAGCGCCCAGGGAGCAGTGATGGGGACAGTACCTTGCTCAAGGGTACCTCTGGGCAACCTACCGTTAAAGGATTCGAACCCACAATCTTCCGATCGTGGTCCCTAACCCCTAGGCCACCACTGCTTTTGGGAAAGCGTTCCATAGCGTGGTGGTGAAACCGAGTGACCGGGTAACCAATCAGGGACGGTCAACAGGCCGGGAGGATCCAGGTGACGGGGAAAATCTTCTCATGAAGTAAAGCAGTGGGTTACGGTCTTGTTTTTAATTTGCTAGTGGCAACGCAGCAGCGTTTTAATGAGATGTGAACAACTTCCTGCCATTTCCTAACACATGGGTTTGTGCATCCTGGGGAAATCGCCGGGTCATCACTTAACATTGCTGCTTGGTCAGATTTCTGAAAAAAACACCTAACACAAGACTACTGCTTCCAAAGAAAGCAACGCCTCTATTTCAGAGAAGTGTCCTCACACAAATTAGGACACCATGATGAGCAGCAGCTGGTTAGACTCCCATGTTTCACTGCCGTCGCCCAGTAGGCACTCTACACTGTATTTACTTGGCCACAGCGGATCAACCGTCTCCATTTCTTCCGGTCCTCTGCATCTTCCTCCTTCAAACCGACCACCTGCATGTCCCCTCTCACCACGCCCATAAACCTCCTCTTTGGTCTTCCTCTTTTCCTCTTTCCTGGCAGCTCCATCTTCAACATCCCAATATAATCCTTGTCTCTCCTCTGGACAGCTCTGCGAGTTTCCCCTCATTTCTGAAAAATCGATACCAGTACACTTCATCTCCACTCCTCAGGGATCCTCTCACTTTCCAAGATTGTGTTAAGCAATCTGGACAGACACTCCACTGCCACCCCCCCCAAACATCTCCATGCTTCCTCTGGCATGTCATCTGGACCAACAGCCTTTCCATTTCTCATCCTCTTCTTCGTTGCCCTTCCATCTTGATAATCCGCTGCAACTGGGTTGTGATCTTTACCAGAGTCCTTATGCCACCTCGATTCATTCATTCTCGATTTATTCCAAGATTTTTGTGAGGACAAATAATATGACTAATGCTGTAAAGTAAAATTGTTAAGTTTATATATATTAAAAAAAAAACTGAAACAATCTGCAAAGGTTCTTGGTGACTTCAGGTGGAACCCACTTATCTCCACACTCCACATTATTTATGGCTACAAAAATGCACAGACAGGCCCAAAACCCAGCAACTGAGTTTGGATTTTCTATATTTTGTTTCAAGGGCTTCTTGCCCCTCTTTAGAGATCAGGAAGAACATATGAGGAGGAACATCTTTTCCCTGAAAGAATTGATATTTAAGTTTATTATAATTTTTTAAATGCAATAACTATGTAAATAAATACAGTTTATTCAAAATAAAGTTCTGCACCTCCTGTTCATAACAGTACATTTCAGAAAGCTGAAGTCGCTCAGACATTAGGCACGATCCTCAAGCTCTGTTCTCCAGAAGGGCCTGGAAGTCAGGTGAACAAACCAGTTTGTGTTTGACGTGGCCGAGCACCGATAAGTCCCCTCTGCGGCCCTCTGTTCCCGCCGATACCAGTTCCTACAGACAGAAAGAAAAAGACTGAATTAAATGCATAGCAGCAAATAAACAGGTAGCTCAGTGCGGACTGCTCCGGGGGAGGACGCTGGTTCAAATCCCAGACCAGTAGGTTTCCCTGAGTTACCCTTCCCATCACTGCTCCCCGGGTGGATTAAATAGCTGTCCCCTACTGCACGGTGTGTGTGGGGCAGCTTTTCTTTTCATTGTGGTACTTTAAAATGTGATGGATCTTCTCCCTCTTCCCTGTATACAAATCCAGTGAATGGTCTGTTGGACGGTATTTTAAGGGAGAAAAAGAAAAACCTGGAGAAAAGAGCAGGAGGTCCCCAGAGCCACATCCAGAGTAACGTTCCCCAGGATGAGCTGCACTCTGCCAGACTTCCTCACCAGCATCCGGCCCACCAAACCCTCCTGAAGGTCCTTCAGACAGCAGCTGTTCTCCTCCTGTGTCTCCTCCTGCTGCACCACACAAACATGGAGACACTCCTTAATAAAACGTGTGCGCAGACACACACACACACGCACAGAGTAATGTTTCCGAACACGTACAAATATGGTGAAGATCAAAAAGTTCGCCAAATTTTTCACATCTCCACGACGCAATTTCTGGTTGTGAACAAAACACTGGGGGACAGTTTCCCCTCTGATTCGTACTACAGGCCGATGATTTCCCCCCGTTCTCCGTCCATATCCCATTTTCTTGTTTGCTGAGCGCGTACAGAGCCTAACAAAGACGACGCACGTGTTCAGACTCCCCCCGAACATCGTTCTCGGTCATGCGTGCGTTCATTTGCTGTGAACTCTTCACGCTGTATTTCGTGTGCTTTTGCATTACTCGACTCATGCAAGGTTAGTTTTCTTGATTGTTTAAGTTGAGTTTTTTTATAAATTAAGGATTTTTCAAACTCTTGCAAATGTTTTCTCTGCCGTTCGCTATACTTTTCTGAGTGTTATTCAATGTTTGTACATTTAGTTTACTATTACACCATGTATTCTCTGGTATAATGGACTATTTTTTGTGCTTAAAAATGCAAAAAAAAGAAAAATTAAAAACATAAAAAAAAATATATATCTCTATCTATCTATTTACCGTCTGAAACGGATTAATCGTATTCACATACAATATTATAAAAATTCGTTTGGAACGAATTTTGGTCGTAACCATAAGTTCCACTGTTCATAGCACTAAAGTTTAAATACACCGCCCCTATTTTCCATCTTAAACAACATTTAACAGTAATTGGGCAACATTGTTATGAATAAAAAAAAAAAATTAAAAAAAAATTATATATATATATATATATATATCCCCTAAATTGGATGCACAGTACATAAAGGTTCTGATCATTCATATTTAATCAATATTTATATATTTGAGATGGTATTTAATACCCTTCCTGCTGACCAAAACAAAACCTTGCAGCTCCATTTCTAGGAGTAGGCAGTTGCCCCGTGCAGCACTGCGTAGGGTGTATTGATTGAACAACCATCTTGTAAGTCTGACGCCGTCTTTGGTTTTGATTCAAAGAAGTAAGAAAATGTAAATTTGGCACTTTTAACATGTAGAGGCTTGGACCGAAAACCTCAACGAACCCTGAACCACAACTTTGCGTTCCACTGTGAATTACTACGATGAACTGCTTCTAAACCAACCTGGCCTTCAGTTTTCTGCAGCATGGACTGTCCGTCCTCCGACTGCACAGCTGTTTTGGTTGGTCGGACGTCAGAAGTGGGAGGCTGGCCTGGCAATGAATCCGGAAGCTGCATGAAGAGCAGCTCCTCCTCTTTACACTGACTCCACGTCTCAATTAGATCAGGCAGGGAATCTGGCTCCTTTAGGGACGGTGGCCTAAACATGGGCTCCGCCTTCTTGTTCTCAGGTACATCAAGAGGTTCTTGTTTCACTGGAGAAAGGAAGGAAGGAACGGGAGAAACAAAAGGACGATATGCTTCAGTATAATTCCAAAACTGGCCCTGCTGCTACTGTTATGGCCGAGATATTCATCGTTATTCGGTGTCGGCCGTACTGATGCGTTTCTCTTAAACCTTTAATAGCAGATCCATTGCTTTCTGTGTTCATTGGTTCGGCTTCTCCAGAGTTGCTCTCCATTTTGAGGCCCATCTTGGTGTCCTCCTCAAACTCCTCTTTGAAGACCCAGCCGGACACAGCCAGAGGCACCTGCACGGGACAGCTCTGCGCCTCACTCTTCAGATGAGGGTCGTCCAGAAACTGCAACAGGCACATGGGACTCGTTAACTATTCCAGCAATGCTGTTCAACCTTCCATACTTCCACCCTGGAAAAGTGCTTGTTGCTGCACTTCGGTGGACGTAAGGAATGTCCCAGAAAAACAAGCATCATCTTCTAAACATGGCGAGTGACAGTTTAACAACAACTATGTGGTGAAACAGATGTGCGTGTACATGCTCATGTAGCATTTTAGGAAAGCTCCAGAGCACATGGGTGTATGAACCACACTCTTCTGTACACACTCACATTGTCCCGTTCCAGTTTGCGCAGAATCTCTTTGGTCTCCTCCTCGGTTTCCCTCTTCTCCTTTTTAATGTTGATGATGGGGGAAGGGCCACTGCTGGGAGTGTCTCTCGAATCATCGTACACACCTAGCAAAAAGGAACAAGAGGACACTTAATCCTCTCAGTACTAGAATTTCTCTCTCACACACTCCTTTTCATAGCTGCTTGTCCTAATTAGGGTCGTGGGGGGTGCTGGAGTCTATCCCAGTTCTCGGGTTCAAAAGCGGGGAAAGAATCTAGACCGGTCACCAGTCCACCGCAGGGCAGACGCAGACAAACGCTCCAACACGCTCACACCTACGGGCAATTTAGCATCTCCAATCCACCTGACGTGTGTTTTTTGACGATGGGAGGAAACCCGGAGTAAACGCACGTGGACACGGGGAGAATATGCAACATAGAAGGGACCCGGACCGTCCAGCCTGGGTATAGAACCTGAATCGAGAAGGTTCTCTATAAGGCATAGCTGTATATGTTTCTCTACCGTAATAACCATGATCTAATTCCCAAAGCAGTCAGAACTTTGGAGTGGTTGCGTTGGGACAGGAATTCTAACACAGAAATGTCCAAAAATGCCCCCGCTGTCCATTTAATCGCCGTATGTCTCTGCATCTTGAGAAGGGCTAATCTAATCCCTAATCCAAAACGTAATGGACTCGCTCATTTCTACCTCTCCTCTTGGCCATCATCTCCGCAGGGCCCTGCTCGAAGATGGAATGTGACTGAATGACCTCTGGACGACCTCTGCCTCTCCCACGCCCATCTCGCTGTCGTCCTCGATCCGTGTCCTTCCTTTCCCTCCTGGGTCCCTCGTTCGCCTTCAGTCTGTCAGAAAGGCCTTACAGGTCAGTACCTGTGATTCTATCTAGAACCAAAGATTCTCAACATTTGACCAAACTTCACAGAAGCAAGCACACACACATGAAAGTGCTTTAAAAATGTGACTCACTCTTCTTTAGTCTTGCGGCCGATGATGTTGGGAGTGAATGTTTTCTGCAAAATGAGAAGCAAGTTGCTTATCGTTTATAAACTTCATGCTCATTTCTTTAGCGTTTCGACAAACGTGTCACTCACTGTCAGAAAAACCAATCACTCTGAGGGCACTTTTTTATGCATCAAGGTTCAAGCTATAGAAACGCAAAAGCCCATGAGGTCAGGTTTAATGGCTTACAAAGGGACCTTTCCTAATTTCCTAATTTTATTCTGCTCCAGAATAAAAAGCCTGGAGTTGGGATGGGGTGTCCTGAGTCAGAGCGTCTTAAAACCGCAGAGGAACACGGTGGGATTATGTTCCCCACACTGAAGGTAACGGAGACGTATATTTGAGAGTACCATCCCAGACGGTTTTTCTGAGAGTGTATGAAGAAGGAACTTTCGGAAAGTGTATAATCATGTACTGGTGTACTTTCTTTACTCCTCCCAGAGTGAGGTCTCTGGAGCGCATGGTGGGAAGGCGGCCTGGGGAGATGGCAGCAGGAGGTCTGCGTCCGAGCACCGAGCCTCTACCGCCTCCGGGCGGGGGGTTCCGGGGTGGTCCGGCATCACCAGAGTCTGGGGTGGCCATCCTGACACTGGAACAAGCAGCACAGCAGAGTTAACCTGTTACGGACAGATTTCGGCTTGGTGTGTAGCACCACAGCCTACAACTCTCACTAATTTTTGAGCCACATACACACGTCCTGTTTAGGGTCACGGGTGGTGCTGGAGACTATCCCAGCTCTCACAGGGCAAAAGGCAGGGACGGATAGGTTAACACACCCACACACACACACCTAGGGGACGACTTAGCATTTCCAATCCACCTGATGTGTCTTTGGATGGTGGGAGGTAACCAGAGCTCCCAAAAGAAAAACACACAGACATGGGAAGAACAAACTCCACACAGAAAGGACCCGGACCGTCCCATCTGGGAATCGGATCCAGGACCTTCTTGCTGTGAAACTGTACCGCTCATTTAGATCAGTTAAAACTAAATATCCTCAAACACGTAACCTGACACTGAACGTGGTTTTCATGAAGCAGACAAATCTCAGTTCTAGGGTTTGGAGAAAGTCAGAAGTCAATGTTCGTTCAGATACGATCGTTACACTGCATGGTGGGTGGGTGGCTGCGTGAAATGCAGAGGCCACACGAATAGTCACTTTCACTTTTTCTCAGGTTTGAGGCTGTTGTGCTAAACAGGATGTGCCGAATTGCCAATTCACAAGCTTCGATTTTTATTCAAATCCAACGACTGGAACTGTAAAGTGCGTTTCAGATCTTGGATAAACTCAGGCGCTGTCCCGACCCTGGTTAGGAAGACAAATCAAATCACGAATGGGTGGGTGGCTGGATGGATGGATGGATGGATGGATGGATGATCTGATATGCTCATCCAAAGCATAAAAGTGAATTTCATTTTTTCCTGCATAACTCAATGATTGATATGTAGCATGTGTGAAATGGTTGATTACAGAGAAAGGGGGATTGTGAATGGGACCATCACTCACTCTCACTCTCTCTCTCTCACACACACACACACACACACACACACACACACACACGATTTTATGGTGAAACAGTGGTAAACTTGGATTACTGACAGTATCTGGAGGCACTGCTTCACCATGGATGTGATAAAACAGGGTCTCAGGCCTGAGGTGGCTTTTAGAGGCAGTCAACCCACAGGCTGCCTTCTTCCTCACTTAAACTAAGGGCTTACTTCGAATACAGTGTGAAAATTAAGTCTCTTCCTCTGGTCAACCGAACCTGTGGCAGCTGGCTGACCTCAGATCTGTCACACACACCAATGTAAACACATGGTAACACATGGCTGAGCTGAGCTACCGGCGGCTAAACCTCTAAATACCTCAACATTCAGCTGAGTTTTAAACTTACAGCCCTCAGCGAGACACACTCCAACCGCTCACCTGCTCTCCGGCCGCGGAAAACCCTGAAAACAGTGCAAACAGAGCCCAAACACAACTTCCAGCTAAAGAAACGTGCAGCCAGACTGGAGCCTGAAGGGCGGAGCTTTAAGACTGACACGAAAGAGGAAGTGACGTAAACGTGGGCGCGCTTAAATCGGAAGTGGTCATGCCTGCGCCCTACTCCCTAAGTTTCCACTAAAGCGTCCGTATTGTCTAAAGCTTGCTTTTAACGAGCAAAACTGTGTTATATTATATTATTTTATATTAAATGGTTGTACTTGGTTTCTGCACTGTAGTTATTTTCAGCACAGGATGAATCATTTCACTTTTACATTAATTGGACATTATATATTAAAGGGGAATTAACATTAATTTTGTTTCAGCACTCATGAATGTGTTTCAGCATATTTTGAGAAGTTACTATCCTGTTTCCAAATTACTAACCGAAGAAACCTGCAGAAAATAGAGAAATGAGGAGATGCAATAACATCCAGCCAATCAGAACTGAGGTCATTTACATATATCAGTCTTAAACGGCATTTAAGATCTAAGGGATAGGTTGGAAAATGGTCCTGTTCACATGAATTATGACTGTTTTAGGTGTTTAACCCTCATCAGGACAGCTCAGGGGTAAAAATGTAGAGATCCTTTAACAAGGGGCTCTATTAATATGTTTTACCAAAGGTGCTTGACCCCTGCGATGACTCCCGAGACTAAAAAGGAGGAAGAATATGAGAGCTTGGAAAATATAAAAACTCTTATTCGTCCAATAGTAAAACAGAGATTGCACAGGTTTAGAACGGCTCTCCCACCTGCTCGGCGTGTTTAGTCCAGTTCTATCCCTGTGGTGCTGTCAGGGTTCGTCTCTAGACGCATGACTGCGTGTTAATTACACTGCAGCTCCCAGAGGAAGGCGAGGAGAGCCGGTAGGAGCATCACACAGCTCAGGTTTCGCAGCAGTCATACTGGAGATGCAGCCATGATCGACCTTGAGAGGTCATTTTCCACCGAGCAGCCTGAGTCACTGCACCAACGGCATTGTTCTCCAGGTTACGTGGCACACCTTTCATGAAGGGTTTAAATCTCTGGCTCTACAATGAGCAAAGCTGATTATGAGCCTTAAGGACATGCCATGAAGTTCCTTCATAAACTACATTAAATTTACAGCAAAACTATCCAGTGTAATACAGGCAGTATAGACTCAAGTTTAACCCACCAGAGCAGTGGTGGCCTAGTGGTTTGGGACAAGGCCCCGCGACTGGAAGGTTGTGGGTTTGAGTCCTGGACCAGTAGGTCACCCTGAGGTACTGCCCTGCCTGGGAATCAAATCAAGGACTTTCTTGCTGTGAGGCAACAGCACTACCCACTGCACAACCCTGCAGCCCAACCTCCAATGATTCAACGATTGCTTTGTGGTTCTGTGTGGCTTCTTCATCATCAAGGTACTAACAGAGTAAATGTACCTTAAAAGGTGCAACATTGTCCACGAGGTCCACTTTTGTACCTTCTGTTTTTTTTTTTCTCTTTTTTTTCTGGTCTCAGGAGAAAGAAGAATACCCGTACCTTTCCACCAGCTACTGTTAGTAGAACGATAGTAGAACAGTAAAATAGAGGTTCTGGAGTAAGATTCTGGAGTTATGTTCCCTGCCTTAAGGCACTGATGGTAAATCCTTTGGGGAACCACCCCAGTTGCGTGTGAGAAAACACCCCAGTGTGATTTCACCCGTTTTCCAATCGATGCCTTCAGACTGATGCAGTAATGCATTTACACAGTCCTCCAGGATGGCCCTGTATAATCTGAATAATTTCCAAGAAGAATTCCCATCCCAGAGACTTAAGCTGCAATAGTATAAATTTCCCCATTTTTAGTTTTAAATGAAACTTAAATTACCTTAAATTTTGGTCAAAAACTGAATGTTTACTTTTCAAAACTCATCTACTCTCAGATCGATGCATCACGAAGCACTGATGCGTTTTTGCCGTCCTGCCATGTTCTCCTCAGTGGGGTGTAGAGGTTGATGCTTCCCCCCAGTCCAGTGTGGGTTGGTGTGGGGGATGTACTGCCTGTGGCACTGGGGACCATATGGTGCAGCATTTGGTGAGCTCCTCTCGCCCTCGGCTCCGGCTCTGCACGGGACAAAACTGGTGCAGGTGAGGAGGAGGACACGGTTAATACTAACAGGGAAACACACTCAAGGTGTGAGTGAAGGCCCGACCGAATTTGATCTACTCCTCAAGAGCCAATCAGAAACCAGCATCACCTCTATGACTCTCTGAACGTAAATATAAAGTGAAAGTGACAACCTGTCATAGTGAAACGCAGCACACACTAAACCACAATGAAATGCAGCCTCTGCATTTATCCCAGTGATGGGAACAGTGCCTTGCTCAAGGGTACCTCAGGGCAACCGACTGGTCTGGGATTCAAACCCACGACCTTCCGATCCTGGGGTCAACTCCCTGACCACTAGGTCACCACTGCCCCACCGGTTATAAGCTTCACTTTCATCTTTCTCTTTTTCTTATTTTCCATCAATGGTCCTTTGTCACTCGCTCTGTCTCTTTCTCTCCATCTTTTTCACTCTCTCTCCTTCCTTCACAGGTCTTTCCTCATCTGTTCTTTCCTTCTTTCTTTCAAACAAGATTACAAATTATGATGGCGTCTGATTTTTACAGGTGATGAACTTGAGTTGATGAACTGACTGAACATTGATGAGCTCAGTTCACAGAAGTGTGTTGGTTATTAATCAGCACCGAACCACAGCCAGTCTTCATCCTTTGTCACATCCACAAACAGCTCCTTACTGTTCATAATAAGCCTACTGTGTGTGTGAGTGTGTGTGTGAGTGTGAGTGAGTGTGTGTGTGTGTGTGTGTGTGTGTGTGTG
>CM029373.1:3227489-3357489 GCA_017165825.1 Hepsetus odoe | reverse complement strand
AGCATTGACAGAGGCAGCATTCCCACTGGACCAGGACAGTATTCCCGAGAGAGAGGAGAAGGACAGACATTTCACAGCTCATAGACCATAATTGGCTTTGAACGAATGTCCATCAGAGATGTCACTCCTACACACACAATAACACACACACACAACTGTTTCAACCAGGCATGCGGATTTGACTAAGGAAAATAGGTTGCATGTCTTCCCCTGGCATGCTTATTAAAAGACTCCCAGCTCAGATATGCCAACCCAGACAGTTCGTTATTCAAAGTGTACTCAAGAACAACGTGCTGCGGTAGCATATGGCTCATCGTGCACTACAGTTCCTAATTAAGAAAAGGCCATTTGTTAGGATTTAAAGGGTCATTACAAGTGCAGCTCTGCGTGCGTTATTTTACATAACAACAAGAGCACCGAGCCGTGGAAAGCGCAGCAGGCTAGAAAAGATTTGTGCAAGGTCTGCTGATCAGGAGCCACTGAACGCATTTGAAACTGTAATCACTAAACATGCTGTAGAAGTAGCTATAAGAAGAAGAATCAGAAACCCTGCCTCACCAAATGTCTCACTCTAATGCCACCTAAAGAGTCTAATGTCACACCACTGCACGCCACCTAAAGAGTCTAATGTCACAATTCACTCTAATGCCACCTAAAGAGTTTAACGCAACAATTCACTCTAATGCCACCTAAAGAGTCTAATGCCACAATTCACTCTAATGCCACCTAAAGAGTCTAATGCCACAATTCACTTAATGCCACCTAAGAGTCTAATGCCACAATTCACTCTATCGCCACCTAAAGAGTTTAACGCGAACAATTCACTCTAATGCCACCTAAAGAGTCTAATGCCACACTTCACTCTAATGCCACCTAAAGAGTCTAATGCCACAATTCACTCTAATGCCACCTAAAGAGTCTAATGTCACAATTCACTCTAATGCCACCTAAAGAGTCTAACGCCACAATTCACTCTAATGCTAACAGCGGGTCTAACGCCACAATTCACTCTAATGCTAACTAAAGAGTCTAATGCCACACTTCACTCTAATGCCACCTAAAGAGTCTAATGCCACAATTCACTCTAATGCCACCTAAAGAGTCTAATGCCACACTTCACTCTAATGCCACCTAAAGAGTCTAATGTCACACTTCACTCTAATGCTAACTAAAGAGTCTAACGCCACAATTCACTCTAATGCCACCTAAAGAGTCTAATGCCACAATTCACTCTAATGCCACCTAAAGAGTCTAATGCCACACTTCACTCTAATGCCACCTAAAGAGTCTAATGCCACAATTCACTCTAATGCCACCTAAAGAGTCTAATGTCACAATTCACTCTAATGCTAAATAAAGAGTCTAACGCCACAATTCACTCTAATGCCACCTAAAGAGTCTAATGCCACAATTCACTCTAATGCCACCTCCAAAGAGTCTGCTAACCACAATTCACCTAATGCTAACAAAGAGTCTAACGCCACACCACTCTAATGCCACCTAAAGAGTCTAGTGTCATAACTACTCTAATGCCACCTAAAGAGTCTAATGCCACAATTCACTCTAATGCCACCTAGAGTCTAACGCCACAATTCACTCTAATGCCACCTAAAGAGTCTAATGTCACAATTCACTCTAATGCCACCTAAAGAGTTCTAAATCCACAATTCACTCTAATACAAATAAAGAGTCTAAAGCCACACCACTCTAATGCCACCTAAAGAGTCTAACGCCACAATTCACTCTAATGCTAAATAAAGAGTCTAATGTCACACTTCACTCTAATGCCACCTAAAGAGTCTAATGCCACACCACTCTAATGCTAAATAAAGAGTCTAATGTCACAATTCACTCTAATGCCATTCAGGAGTCTAATGCCATGTCAATTTAATGCCACCCAAAGAGTCTAATGCCACAATTCACTCTAATGCCACCTAAAGAGTCTAATGCCACACTTCACTCTAATGCTAAATAAAGAGTCTAAAGCCACATTCACTCTAATGCCACCTAAAGAGTCTAATGCCATGTTCACTCTAATGCCACCTAAAGAGTCTAATGCCATGTTCACTCTAATGCCACCTAAAGAGTCTAATGCCACAATTCACTCTAATGCTAACAGAGTCTACAGCCACATTCACTTAATGCCACCTAAAGAGTCTAATGCCACACCACTCTAATGCTAAATAGAGTCTAATGCCACACCACTCTAATGCCACCTAGTCTAAAGCCATAATTCACTCTCTAATGCCACCCCAAAGAGTCTAAAGCCACACCTCTATCGCCACCTAAAAGTCTAAAGCCAATTCACTCTATCGCAAATAGAGTCTAAAGCCACAATTCACTCTAATGCCACCTAAAGAGTCTAAAGCCACACTTCACTCTAATGCCACCTAAAGAGTCTAAAGCCACAATTCACTCTAATGCCACCTAAAGAGTCCAAAGCCACACCACTCTTAATGCTAAAGAGTCTAATGTCACAATTCACCACGCCACCTAGAGTCTAATGCCACAATTCACTCGACACACCTAAAGAGTCTAAAGGCCACAATTCACTCTAATGCCACCTAAAGGGTCTAAAGCCACAATTCACTCTAATGCCACCTAAAGAGTCTAATGCCACAATTCACTCTAATGCCACCTAAAGAGTTTAATGCCACAATTCACTCTAATGCCACCTAAAGAGTCCAAAGCCACAGTTCACACTAATGCCACCTAAAGAGTTTAATCCCATTTTTCTCTCTAATGCCACCTACAGAGTCTAATGCCATTTTCACTCTTATGCCACCTAAAGAGTCTGATGGCACAATTCTCCACAATGTCAGAGATCTCCCTAATACAATCTAAAGAGTGAAATGTCACAACTCCTTTTAATGCCATCTAAAGAGTCTAATGCCATAATTTACTCCAATGCCACCAATAGAGTACAACGCCAAAATTCACTCTAATGGTGCTTAAATAGTCTAATGCCACAATTCTCAGAAATGACATTCAAAAAATTTCATGCCACATTTTTCACTAATACCACAATTCAGTCTGATGCCACCTAAAAAAGTAAAATACCACAACGCACTCTAATGCCCCAGTCTCTCTAAAACACTAGACTCGAATGCCGTCCAAAGTGTGCAATGACCCGGCTCATTCCAATGCCAGAAATTCTACTGCCAGTCAAATTTCATGCCTAAATCTAATCAATGGATCTATTACCACTCTGCATTCTGCCGCATTCACTGGAAATGTTGTTCTGACATTCTGTCTGTGCTCAAATGAGGGAGAAAAAGAAAAGAGAGAGAGAGAGAGAGAGAGAGAGAGAGAGAGAGCAAGAGAGAGAGAGAGAGAGAGAGAGAGAGACTGAGAGAGTGCTGCTCATAAGTCAAGGGTATGACACTATCCAGTGAGTGTGATAAAGGTGTTTTTGTGTGAGCACAAGGCTGGGATCGGGGGTCACTGATCACAGGGCCAGGAGATGACAGCTAATTAAATGCACCCTGCCCAGTTTCCCCATATCACCACTGCCTGCTGCCTTCACTAATCATCTCCTGCAGGGATGGGTGCAGCAGCCTGGACTGAAGGACAAGACAGAGCTCAGGTGTCCGTCCACTGGATTGGGAGACCGTGCCCTGAGGGTTTTGTGATCAAGATGATTTAATTCTTCACTATCCTGTACCAACAACAGTGAAGGCGGGCATGTTTTCAGGCAGCTTAATATTACTCTCCCATTGTGTATTTCCCAATCAAATTTACACAAAATTCGATCTCCTTTCCTGATCTTGGATCTGCTATTCTTGTGTAATTTTATGCACTCAGCACCCTCTTGTAGGCATCTTCAGTGCTTGATGACAAGTGATAGTTTTGACTTTTTGTTTTAATCACTGTTGCTTGAATAAAAATCAAAGTACTAATAAAGTGAAAGTGAAGAAAGTGAAGCATCGGGTGAAATGGGTGTAAAGAACTGGAACTGTCTCTCTTCCTCTCACTCCTTTACTATACTATACACTCTATCCTTGATACAGAGGGAGGAACAGAGAGATAGAGAAAAAAGAAAGAAGGAAAAAGCAATGATTTACTATTTATAGAAGAAACAGCACAGTGCATCACTTTGGCCTGATGGGTCACTTGCTGTCACAAAGGTTAATTGAATTTGGTCTAGGGCTGGCAAAGTGCTTTTTCATTGTCTTTCATTCTTTCTCTCTGTCTCTTTCTCTCTCTCTCTCTCTCTCTCTCTCTCTCTCTCTCTCTCTCTCTCTCAGACAATGGGTGAAGCAGAGCTCCTGTCCACACCTCACAGCATCCAAATCAGTGAGGTGACCTGTGACTCGTTCCGGATTGCCTGGCACATGACGCCTGAGGATGCAGCCCGTGTCACTCATTACTTCATTGATTTGAGCCGGAAAGAAGGAGGGGAGCAGAACCGCTTCAAACACAGAGTAATGCCACCAATCACTCTAATGCCACGCTTCTTTTTCATGCCATAAATCATTCTAATTAATCATTTCACTCCAGTGACACTCCTAATTGTAAATCATTCTTTAATGTCACTTTTCTGCAATGCCATGCCTCATTTGAATGCCACTTCACTCTGATGCCAATCTGTTGCCACAATGGACTGAGAAGAGGAATTAAAGAGAGTACAATATGGCATTAGAATGCCACTCTAAAGCCACACTTTACTCTACAGTGTGTTCAATACCACTCCTCATTGTAATGCCTTCCCTTCAGTTTAATGCCACTTTTACCTCTAATGCCACGTTTCACTTTTCACTTAAATGACATACTTTGTGCTTCATTCAAATGGTAGATCACAGGAATGCCATTTCTTTTCATTTTCATTTAGACTTTAATCTAATGTGCTTTCTTGCATTAATGCCAATCTTCATGTTTCACAATAATGCCACTTTTCACTCTAATGCCACCTCTCAGTTGCTTTTAGCTTTTTAATTGCCACTTTTCACTTTAATACTGTCTAGGTCACTGCGATGCCATTCTTCCTTTTAATGGCCCGATTTATACTACGCTCTGATGCCACTTTTCTCTATTACGCTTAAAATCATTCTACACCTTACTGCAGTGCTAACCTCTAATTCCCATACCCATCAATCCAATTAAGCACTGAATTCTGATGCCAATCTTCAATTCTACTGCCACTCCACACTCTAAAGCCATTCGCTAATGTAGCAGAAATCATGTATACTTGACTGGTTAACTGGTTTCCCATACAAATCAATCCCTCACAAATTCAGAATTTGGTTTGTACTGTGTGAAAAATGATTAAGAAACAAATCCAATCTGTCCAAAACTGCTAAAATAATATGTTAGCATACACTAATCTTTTTTTTTTGTCACTTTGGAGATATATCACTGTTGACAGCTTCAGCCTTTATCTTGAATATTCTACCAAATATACACTAGATGAGAAAATAATGCTGCAGTAATTCAGGCAGCCAGGATGTTCTCTCCGTCACTTCTGATCTTGAAAGCCAAAAAACCGCAGCCTAAAAATCGCCGCAGGCCAGTGACTCATCATAACATTCATTTCCTCTCCAATAACCAAAACCCGCCAAGCGGCTAAAGGCCAAAGTGCTGGACTGCACAAGAGAACCACTCAGCTGGAAAACATTCATGTTCGATTGGCTTGCGCTGTTTAAAAGTCGATGACCTGAACATCTTAGGAAAAATGAGAAAGGACTCTCGTTCCTCAGAGAAGGAAGAAGATGTATGCTAACGGTGTTGGAGACTCTTCTGGAGTCTCTCAAACCTTGTTTTTATTTTCTTTGGACTATCGATTTTCTCAGTGAAAGCTTTTCCACATTTACACACACAGATATAAGTTGCTGCTAATGGCTTTTTAATCAGCAGCGGTTCCGCTACTGTCTTTGGGTAACTCTTCCAGAGGGGAAGCAGAGGATGGGGTTGCTATGGTTATAGTCCTCTACGGATTCAGCGATTGGTTTCGCTTGTCAGAGGGCCGAGACAGCACAACAACACCAACTAGCTTTGATTGCATGCTGATAATATCCTGCACCCCAACAAAGTTTCTACAGAGCTTCTACTATGGCGTAGTGACAAGTTCTGACCCTGCTTTACATAGCTGAAAGTGAAAGTGACTGTTTGTCGTTGTGATCACAGCACAGCACACAAAGAATCGCTACAAAATGCAACCTGTGCTTTTAACCCATACACACACGTGCAGCAGGGGCCAGCAATATCCAGCCCCCGAGGAGCAGTGACGGGGACCATACCTTGCTCAAGGGTACCTTGGGGCAACCTACCGGTTTGGGATTCAAACGCATGACCTTCCAATCCTGAGACCTGATGTGGACAATTGCCCTCAGTCTTACTATAAATGATTCCTGTGATTCCACCAGGATGTGCCAACAAAACTGGTGGCAAAGGCGGTGCCTCTGCCCATGGCAGTGAGAGGCCACTGGTTCCTGAGCCCTCGGATTGAGTACTGCGTTGCTGTGCAGACTGCCATCCGACAGCCGGACGGAGACTACCAGGTGTCAGACTGGAGTCAGGTGGTGGAGTTCTGCACTGGGGGTAAGGAGAGAAGCTCCTCAGTGGACCAATGGGAGCTTGATGAGCAGTTTAATAGGCATAATTAATGGATTTCTGGCTATACCACAGACAAATGTTAAAAGAAGCTCTACAGAACAGCATATCTGTAACAATGTCAGTAGAGATAAAAATACAAGATAAATATGAAAAAGCTCCATTATAAATTAGCCATAATTAGCATAACATGGCTAATGTTGCTTCAATGTTCTACAGATTATGCTATGGAACATCTCCAGCAGCTTCTGGACAAAGCTCAGGGAGCCGCAGGAAGGATGCTGAGGTTCTCCATGTTCTACCGTAACCAGCATTCTGAATATTTCCAATATGTGAGGTCAGTGTGAGTCATGGCTAAAATCAAAAGTGCTAAACTGTCAATGGGATGGTACCTTCAAGGGAAATTACACTTTCAGAAATTCAGAAATTCACCATTTGGCACTGCAGTGATAAAATTAATGTTACACTTAACACCCTTTCCAGACTGGATAAAAGAAATTTTCCAATTTAAAGACAAGGATAACTAATACTGATGATGCATTTTAGGTTTACATCCAGAGCGACTTCCATGTCCTAATTACAGGGACAGTCCCCCTGGAGCAACTCAGGGTTAAGGGTCTTGCTCAGGGACCCAGAGGTGGGATTTGAACCTGGGACCTCTTGATTCATAGGTCCATAGGCAAGCACCCTACCACTAGACCACTACCACCAGACCACTACCACCCCCCACGGTTAAAGGGTGAATTCAAATGTATTCAATGCAATAAAACATTTAACAGAGGTGGGAAATTTTGATACGTGAAACACCATGATATTTCTTCTTCCAGAAAATCTGAACCATTTAAACAGACAAGCAGGAACCATTACCAATTAAATGCTCTCTTTGTGAAGAAACACGCAGCAGGTCTTTGATTACTGCCAATAATAAACGAACATTGTGGTATCATTTATCACGATAAGGATGAATATCGTCATATTGCCGAGCCCTACAAATAAAGCTGTGCTAGAGGATGGCATGAATGGCCTGAAGCGCCCCTTTCAGCACTCTCCCTCCGTCTCTTCTCCTTCCTCAGGACAGAATGCGGAGGTGTGATGCTCCCGTCTCTCAAAGACAACAGTGGCAGCCATGGCTCTCCCATTAACGGCAAGCTGTGTGGAGTCTTCCTCAGCTGCAATACTGAATTCGACACAGGCCTTCCGCTCAAAGATTCCCCCTACGGCCCCCTGCGCTTCCACATCTCCGCTGGTCTTCTCCTGAACCCCAACACCCACCTCTACTTCGCAGACTTCTACTGCATGTACACCGCCTACCATTATGTAGTGCTAGTCCTGGCCCCCGCCGGATCAGAGGGAGATCGCTTCTGCAGCGGACGCCTGCCGTTGCTGGACCTCACAGCCAATCCGTTCCTGACTTGCATCGAAGGGCCGGAGCCAACGTTCTGCCATGCCAGTGATGTTATTCTGGAGGTTTTCTACACAGAGCCACTAGCCCTGGATCAGGGCACCCTGGTGCAGATCAGCGGCCATCACCAGCTCATGAGTCTCTCCACCGCCAATGCCAAGAAAGACCCCAGCTGCAAAGTGTGCAACATCAGCGTGGGCCGTTGAGCTGAGCAGACGGGAGAATGGACTTGGCCGCAATGTCTATGGGAGGTGTTGAACTTTGGGGAAATCTCAGCCTCCACGCTCACAATGATTGACACTGATGATGTGGAAGCAAACAGGATGTTACAGCATGTAAAGATGAAAAAGATCATGATAAAAGTGACAAGCAAGTCTCCCAAGTGGATACAAAACTAAAATATTGGAGGCATTTTCACCAAAAACTGCAAACACTAAGCCTAAACTTGCTCTAGCACAGACAAGCATTCCAAACTAAGCCATAAGATGTATATATAAACAATATTAGAGAGAGAAAGAGAGAGAGAGAGAGAGAGAGATTTTATTTCAATGTATCTGCCCTGTGATCTCAATCCTTGCTGATATACTCCATGTTTAGTCCTTCACTAAATACCCTGCCACAGTTATATTAAAGCATTTAATTAATTAATTTATTTTTGTAATAAGCCACCATTTCCTTTTGGAACTTCAAAGCCCAGAATGATCACTGTAGACCATCCTAGCTTAACAAGTTGTGCTTGATTCAGTAGAAAACTGCATATTGTCACTGCCAGGAAAATGTTTGGGACCATGTTTTTCCAATGATGTAATAAAAACACATTTAAAAAGCTGAAATGAAGCTTTTTTCTATTTTGAGCGAAAGGGTCATTGAATCACAACTGCTTCTGATGTGATTAATGTTAGTTCCAAGACACGTTTATTCCATAGTTAAAGTCATTTCTTTTTTTTTTCGGATATAGAGATTTGCAGTACTGAGCATTTGAGCCTTATTCATGTTTTGCATCCAAAAAAGCCACACTTGTATTTTTACAATGTATCATTAAGGACTAGTTCTTCCTTCATTCAGCTCTGGTTCTAGAGGTGAACTTTTTTTGACTTTCACTTTCAGTCCAGTCTCTATTCCTGAGCAGTTTGATAGTTTTGTGTTGGTTAATCCACACAGTGATCTACATCTGAACCTTCAAGCAGAACAAAGCGTCTCACTTAAGACACGAAGCAGTGAAGAAACAGGGGCAGATGATTCCAGATGATCAGCTGATGCTGAACGCTGAGTGGTTGGAATCCAGCAGCTTAGCAGCTTGCTTAGCAGCTTGTTGCAATAAACCATTTCTTTGTGCTCGCAAGGTGACTCCCTTGTAAAATATAAAACAAATTTGCAGTGTTTTGGAGTTTTTGTGAAATAGTAACAGCATAGATTCACCCAAATGGTTCCTCCTTTAACAAAGGTACTGGCTCAGTATAGAGATATTGAAAACTCATACGGCTCTTTGCCTGGTTTTTATCTATGATGGAAAATTGCAAATAGTTCTTTAAAATGGTTCTAGCACCAAATAGGTTCTGCTACTGTGACAGTGCCACATTTTGCTTCCAGAGTGTAGGGAATAGGTAGGCTTCTTCTACAGCAAGTCTTGGAGATTAAAGCTGAATTGATTGTAAAGGCATTGTTGACTCAAAGTGAAGTTCCGCAGCTGAAATCTGTAAGCTAAATCATTCATCCTGGTTCATTTATTGGTAAAAAATTTTAGGAAATGCCTATCTGACAACACCCCCGCTTCCTGCACCACCCGGCTACTGTGTAAGTGTGGCATTTCTGCAGCCGGGTGTCAGTCAGTGACTTGACTATTCTCGACAATGAACCCAGAGGATGCATTAACGTCATATCAGTATTTCATCACATCCTGTCTCGGTGAAAAGGCAACGTGAGGTAAATCAGCGCTGCTGTTGGGGTTACGCAACACTGTGCTGTCTAGTTCTTGCCAGTTTCTGTACGAGGTCTAAAAAAAAAGTAGGTTAATTTTCTGATCTCAGGGTTCCACAACAACAACATGGCATCAGGACAAGACACTGCAGATAGAACTCATGCTGCATTTTTCACATTAAAGACTGTGTGGTGCTACATAGAGGTGGCCAAGTGGTTGGGGACAAGAGCCCAGGATCTGAAGGTTGTGGGTTTGAATCCCTGAGATACCCTTAAGCAAGTTACTGTCCCCATCACTGCTCCCCGAGCGCTGCATGGTGGGTTAAAAGCAGCAAAAGCTTTTCATTGTGGTTTACCATGTGCTGGTAAATAGTCACTTTCACTTTGCAAATTCTGAAGGATTGAAGGAATCAGATATTGTACCAAAATGTTTTACAAAAATTGTATTATTTCATTTTTAATAACTTTATTTTGCATTATAAAAATAATGGTTAGGGACGAGGCCCCAGGATCAGAAGGTTGTAGGTTCAAATCCCGGACCCAAAGGTTGCCTTGAGGTACCCTTGAGCAAGGTACCGTCCCCATCTCTGCTCCCTGGGTGCTTTAAATAGCTGCCGCCTGCTGCACGTATGGGTTAAATGCAGAGGCTGCAGTTCGCTGTGTATTCACAAGTGACAACTTCAGTAGCAAATCAATATATTTTATTTTTAAATATAATGAAAATAAAAATAACATATTGTTCTCAATGCTCTTTGCTTCTCCAGTGGTCTGACAGCATCACACTCTCAGCTTGCCATTTGTCTGACATTGTGGCTGAATCAGCCTCTTTGCTCTTTCAAGCAGCTGAGGATCTCAACAGGAAACAAACCAGAAAAGAGGATAAATGTGTTTTCAGATCTGCATAAATAAAATTTACAGTGCATTCCCTGATCTCACTCAGATCTCTCCAGACATCAGCAGTAGTGTAAAACAATGAACGTGTGCTATGCATTCTCTCTGCACCAAGTGTTCTGTGCAAACGGGCCCAAAAATTCTGAATCAAGGATCTCAGAGTCCTTTTCTGTTCAGATAAAGTAGGAGTGGAGCACACATGCATGTACTGGCCACTGATACAGGTAAACTTTGACAAAAGTCACTTCCTTGTATATGATTTGAGATGTTGTCAGTGATGAGTTTTCCCACAGGATACTGCTGTCTGAATATTTTGGTTGATTGCACACCCAGAAGTGACAGCGAGGCGTAAAAACCAAGCAAATGTGCAACAGCAGACAGCTTCATTACAGTGCAGCAAGTCCCATGCCAGGATGGTCCACCAAGCGAATGATTTCTGGACAGGAGTGTTTCCTATGTTGGTCCCAGTGAGTAACAAAGTTGGACCAAGTTACTCCTTTGTGTTCCTCTTCAGATGGACAACTGGTGTGTGGGGAACGTGTACATAATAAATCAGAACCACATATTTAAAATCAGGAGTAGCAGAACTTTTGACGTAATTCATTGTTTGAGATGTAAGATATTTGCTCATCTTTGAGAAAAATTATATGCATTTATATTTAAATATTATATATATTTTTCCAACGGTGGAGAATGGAAACAGAGGTCATGATGTCTACAACACAAATACAGCCACTTTATTCACTTCCACATGCCTACTGAGGTTTGTTTGGAATTTCTGAAGACTGTAAAATATCAGTAAATCTAAAAATATAACCTTTCCTTTGGGGGACTATTTTGCCTCACAACACCCAGCATGTATCCCGCCGCCTAAAACAGTTTAGGCCAAATACTTTGAAAACTCTGTGTCCCATATACTGGAATTCATGACTATTTCATGTAATAACTTTATGTGAAGGAGCTTCTGGAGGCAATCAAGTCTTCAGATGTCTGGTTTCCTTCACCACCACTTGGAACTATTCTGACATGGTAAGTTTCTGCAGAACAGAGCATTTCACACCAAAAACTTAATCTTTAGGTTTGTCAGGGAGAGAGGGGTCTGACGTCACTTTGCCGACTATAGTCCCAGGACTATACCAGCTCCCGATGGATGAAAAGCCATCCCAGCAATGGAGAATTTTACTCCCTATTTACATCCTTATCATTTAAATATGCAAATATATTGAAAATCAATGCAAGTGTCCTTTGACAGTTTGGAGAACCACTTAAATTTAGTTCAGTCACCAAAGATGTAGGCTGTAATTTTTGCCGTAGTTATTGTCCCACACAGCTTGAGTGTATTCCTGCGGATGGTACTTCACACAGAACTCCATGCGCTCCAGGGGATCCAGGTGTCCCGGCACGGCGATGCGGAAGGAGAAGCTGTCTGTGTCGGGCTCGCCGCTGCGCCGCTCCAAAAACTCGCAGGCCACATCCCGGTGAGTGCGCCATGAATCAAAGGTGACACGTACATGCACTGCTTTCTCATAACTGACGTTCCACACCCGCACCGTCCCCACGAGGGCCTGCTCCATCACACAGCAGCTCTCCAGGACCACAGGGCTGTGCCTTACACGCTGGTCAAAAGACTTGGGGTCTGAGCATGGCTGAGCAAAGCCCACTCTCAGCTTGGGGCCTTTCGTCCGTCCTCCCACCCACCGCAGTGTCTCCGTCCTCACATACACAGGCACCTCCTCATGAAGCCTTTCCTCCTTCTTGGAGAAAACCCGCACTGAGGTAAGCGAGAGGCCCTTGGAGTCGGCGAACACGACCCGCTTTTTGACACATGTGCGATGTCGGATGTTTGTGGAAGGGGTCACATGCAAGCGGCTGCATGCTTGAAGACCAAAGCCTCTGTCCATGGATAGGGACAACACACTGGAGAGGACAGACAGAAGGAAAGGCACAATTGCATAACTCCAATATTCCAGTGCATATATTTATTCAGTGTATTGCAATTTATATTTATGGTTATTTCTGTGTGCTATGGCTATTTCTGCTGGCTGTTTATGAGCAGATTGAACTGAACCTCATACCATATTGAAACCATTCAAACTATTAAACCCTTGGAACTCCAATGAAATGCCAGGAAAGAGGAGAAGAGGAAGACCAAAGAGGAGGTTTATGGACGTGGTGAGAGAGGACATGCAGGTGGTCGGTTTGAAGGAGGAAGATGCAGAGGACCGGAAGAAATGGAATCGGATGATCCGCTGTGGCGACACGGGAGCAGCCGAAAGAAGAAGAAGAAGAAGAAGAAGAAGAAGAACTCCAGTAAACTTCGTGGCTTCGTTTTCTTACATGCCTCTTCTTTCACCTTCGTCACACTTATTACACGTCTATTCTCAGCAAACGTGCCTTCGTTCATGTTTTAATGTGATGTCTGTTGAATGTTGTCGTGCTGGGGCCGAAACACTGAACACTTACTTTGTGCAGAACATGCTGGGCCGTGAATCAGGCGCCGCTTCAGCCACTCAGACGAACACTTTCACTTGTTCTGTTAGAAAACAAAATCGAACATGAGCTTAGATAACAGAGGGAGGTCACATGATCTCAGTCTTTTCAAACATCCAACAACTTCAACCGTCCGTCACAAATCACAATAAAATAGGAGGAAACACCTGGTCTGATAGTGATGAGAAGTGTGTGTGTGCTTGTGTGTGCAGTATATACAGTGCATATATAGCTATAGTTTATAGAAGTTTACAAATTTATACATTAAATTCATTTGGTCCTTATTAATCAACGTGAAAGCAATGTGAGAACAAGACCTAATATTCTATATATATATATGACCAACCATAATCATTATATAACATTTGTGATATATCTTTGTGGTATATTTAATGTATAATGACTATGCAGTTATACAGTTATTATCATTTCTTTAACGGCAAATAAATAAATGGGATCATTTTGCATTTCACAGTCTGACAGAGGTTCAATGTGCTCGAGTCTTGGTCAGAAAAATGAGTCAAACTGCAGAGGAAGATATCAAGAGCGGGGTGAGGCTCTGTACTTCAGGTGTAAAAGCAAACTAGAAAGCAATAAAGAAGAGTCCCGGAAAAGGCAAAAAGTTACTTTTTCCTGACGTGACCCATTTTTGAAGCACTCACAATGCAGCAACTGACTGCGTATATGCACAAATTTCCCTTTTTATATATCATCTTTTAAAATCTGAGCTAGCATTCAAACAAAGCACCAATAGAAATGCACCAGAAAGGAATATTTAACATTTAAAAGCTAAAAGTGTGTTTGTTAAAAATGACCATTTTTCCCTTTCCTGCAAAAATGACCTTAAAGTTGGCTTTTGCTGATGTTGTGTGAGTGAACTCCAAAGGTGCAGCAGAAATGAGTCTCAAAGGCACTTACTTTCAGTTTTGCCCTTTCCCTGATTCTTCCGTCTTCACTGCAGTTTAAGACACAAGTTCCAAACACATCACCGGCGTAAGTGACTGGATCAAACTGAGTGTTTGGCCTCCAACCTGTCAGATTTGATAACGACTCCTCCTCCCCACCTTCAGGCTCTACACACATCCTGGCAGAATATTAATTCAGGAAGTTTCCTCCCACCTGACCTGTTCTGGTTTAGTCGGAATGAGTAAGTGTCAGTAAATCGAGTCGTATTTTTGAGTCATAACATACATGACGCAATATCCACACAGCTGGTCTCTGTTCTCAATAAGAGAAGAAAGTCTAGTTCCCAGCCAACCGCCTTAACATCCAAAAAAAATAAAATAAAATTTAGATTGTATAAAAAAGTGAATTAAAGTTTATTTCAGAAAGAAACTTTTTGAATATTCTGTATTGGCTCTATGGGGCAGAGGGTCATAAGGTAATGGGTTCGAATCCCAGAGCAGTAGGTTGCTCTGAGGTACCCTTGAGCAAGGTAACGTCCCCATCACTGCTCCTTGAGCACTTTAGATAGCTGCCCCTTCTGCACAGTGTGTGGTTGAAAGGCAGAGGAAACATTGCGTGTGCTGTGCGTCAGAATGACAAATAGTCACTTTCACTTTTTTCATTTTCATTCATCGCATGTAATGAGATGAAACATTGCAAGACGTTTATTGGCTTAATCTTGAGAATTATATGTTGGTGCTAACAGTTTGAATTCTCAAATTATTCAAATATTTCCAAAGATTATTTATAAAAGAAAGATATTTAGAATACAGAAATGCTTTATTTCTGAAAAGCATGTGCATTTATGCAGTCAGTGCTTAATTATCACTCCAGTACCATAAATTACTGCATCCGTGTCCCGTGGCATGTGCACGGCAATCAGCCAATGACCTCCTGTGGCTTAGCCTCCACACGCTGGGTGTCAATGATCATCTTCTTGACAACTGTCAAGTCTGCACTTTTCCCCATTAGTAAGATGGCATGTGTTGAACTAGACTACACTAGACTCATTAAACCTGGCCTCGCTGGGCCCACACGCACGTTCTTCTGCTGCTGTTTTACAGAAGGTTGGCCAAGAACCTCATTTGGAATCGGAGCACCACGACTCAGACTTGTAACCACTTCACAGAATATTTGCTCCCCTATGAAATCCTGGAGCTTCACCATAGGAGTGGCACATTCATCATTAATGTTTTCATGCCTGGGCTGGATCAGCTGCAGCATCATGGTCCAAATTAATGGAGCAACTTGAAATAAAGATCACTACATCTTCTCATTGGACGAAGGAGAATTTTAAAAATCCTTTTTCAATGTCTTGCAGAAGATATGATTTGACCATGCACCCAAAGTAATCATTTAAAAGCTAGAATGAATTGCAGGACTCACACAGGTTACATTTACAACCTGAGCTGAAAATTCTGGAGGAGCACTTAATTCATTCATTCTGGTGCTCAAAAAGATTACTGGCTAAAAATATATCATTTTAAAGGAAGAAGTGGCAAAAGTACACCCGCTCAGTACGTAGTAGCACAGATCTTTGTTTAAGCAGTACAGATTCTGATAAAGGTCTTTAGGCTTTTGAGGGATTTTTTTAATGGGCTGTTTGTGTGGAGAGCAAAGCTCAACACATACTGTATTAAAAATATTCTTCATCTTTCGGCTGCTCCCGTTTAGGGGTCGCCACAGCGGATCATCCGTCTCCATTTCTTCCTGTCCTCTGCATCTTCCTCCTTCAAACCGACCACCTGCATGTCCTCTCTCACCACGTCCATAAACCTCCTCTTTGGTCTTCCTCTTCTCCTCTTTCTTGGCAGCTCCATCTTCAACATCCTCTTCCCAGTATAATCCTCGTCTCTCCTCTGGACATGTCCAAACCAACGCAACCTTGCTTCTCTAACTTTTTCTCCAAAATGTCTAACCTGATCTGTCCCTCTAATATACTCATTTCTAATCTTGTCCATCCTCGTCACACCCAACAAACATCTCAGCATCTTTAAGTCTGACACCTCCAGCTCCGCCTCCTGCCTTTTTGTTTATTAAACTATTTTAACTCCACTTAAAACAGCGAGGAAATTCACTACCTCACTTTCATCCATCATCTCTTCTAGTTCTCCCATCATGACGTCACATTCAATACACCCCTTTTCTCCACTGTCCACTCTCCCTTTCTTCCCTTTTCTTTTGACAGCTGCTGTGCAATCAAAGGATTGTCTTTTCTGGGTGTTTTTGTCCCTCTCATCTGAAATAGGTCCTGATGTTGGGAAGCTGATTTGCCCTTAAACCTAAGGTGATGTGTCTGTCCGGGAAATGCAAAGAGGTAGAAAGTGCAGATATCTATGCTGAGATGTATAGCATAAAAGAAAAAAAAGTGCCCAAAAACTCAACAGTAACATTCTATTTTCACTGTAAACTTTCTGAAAACTTTGTACTACTAGTCATAATATCTACTGCGTAGGTAGCATTAGTCAATTCATGGTCTTTTATTTTGGATGGCTCAGATATGTGTGCAGCACTGGTATATACTTATAAGTATATACTTATATTCTTAAATACATAGTTTGTGCATGCTAATTCCGGATGTCAGGATGGCCGAGCGGTCTAAGGCGCTGCGTTCAGTGGTGGCCTAGTGGTTGGGGAGCCACAGGATCAGAAAATGGTGGGTTCAAACCCCTTACCAGTAGGTTGCCTTGCAGTACCCTTGAGCAAGGTACCGTCACTGCTCCCCGGGCACTTTCATAGCTGCCCACAGCTGCATGGGTTAAATACAGAGGTCCAATTTCATTGTGGTTTGCTGTGCTGTGACCTCACAATGATGAGAATAGTCACTTTCATAACTGAATTATGACATGAAGAAACACTATTTTAGAGAAGACAGGAGGAATATGTTGCATTGTTGAAATTTCTTCACCATTTGGCATTGTGCAAACTACGATACTCACCTCAAAACTGTGTCATGTTGTTGAGTAATTGCATCAGATCTTGCAAACATGGTTTCTAACAGTCGTAGGTGCAGGAAATTAGGTCAAATCTTTATGGCAAACAGCCATCTTGAAGGCAAACTGTTGTGCTTTGGCGCAGCTGATCATCCAATCTAGGGATGAGGTTAAAAGTATAAAAATGTAATGTTTTTGCTGATATATGACTTTAAGCTAGCCTGTATCCCTCAGTCAGTCACTAGGCAGAAGTTTAACTCAACCCTTAGTGCAGCGGTGGGGTGCCATTTATCCACGCCAGCCAGAGTCACCGGCTTCAGTGACTCTCGCTCTAGACACGCCAAAGCTTTGCACTCTCGTAATCACAGACAATAGCTATCATTATTACTGAATGGCGGGAACTTTTCATGGCCTACCAAGCTGTTCTCTGCCTTTTTCACCGAATAAACCAATCGAGTGCATGGAAGCATCGCAGGGCAGAATTCTCTCTTTGAAATGATTCATATAACAGTCATTTGCATAATTATATCTCAAAATAGAACGAAAGAGAGCATGCGGACTTCTCCAGGCCATTTCTAAAGAAGCTTGTGTGAGTATGAACGTTCGCTGCCCTGATTACTCTTTCAGTCACTCTGTTCCGAAGCATTTCAGTTCAGATGATGAAACAGACGGAAAGTGCAGCCACGTACCGTACAGTGGTAACACAGCGACCCACGCTAGGATTGACCATCTATCTGGGCCAGTCTTGGAGATGTTCATTATCTTTTGAAGTGTGCAGAGTGCAGGCTGCAGGTCACATAGCGGAAAGTCTGTACAGTCAGTTGTTAATGCTGTGATTCAGAATATGGAGATAAAACTAATGGAAATGGAAACCACCCATTAAAGGTTTGGGGACAGTACCACCACTCTTCAAAGTGTTTTCAATATTGTGATGCTGGCCTGGGGGTGGGCCAAGCTCCTCTAACTGGGAAACAACATAATAGCTCAAAGACATGCAAAACTATCAGGTTTAATTAAAATAAATTCAGCCCTGTTCGCCAAAAAAGGTCAGTTTAACCACAATGGCACCATATCAGAGAACAGGAAAGACCTGCAAGCCCTGTGTTAAATATGGTGGAGGTGTAACTTTGGGCCTTTGCTGTTACTAGGCAGCAGTGGCCTAGTGATTAAGTGAAAGTGACTATTCTTGTCATTGCGAGGTCACAGCACAGCGAACAGTGAAAAAATGAAAAAAAAATTGGACCTCTGCATTTAACCCATGCAGACAAACACCATGTAGCAGCGATCTTCCGATCCTGTGGCCAACTCCATAACCACCAGGCCACCGCTGCCCGTTAAGGACTGGACCCTGGGATCGGAGGGTTGTGGGTTTGAATCCCAGATCAGTAGGCCCTGAGGAACCCTTGAGCAAGTGCCCATTAATGCTCCTGTAAACAGCTGCCACCTGTTGCACAGCAGTTGGGGCAGCGGTGGCCTGGTGGTTAGGGAGTTGGCCCTGGGTTGGAAGATTGTGGGTTCAAACCCCTTATCGGTGGGTTGCCCTGAGGTAACCTTGAGCAAGGTGCTGTCCCTGTCAGCTTGCTCCTCCCTGCGATAGGCTGGTGACCTGTCCAGGGTGTGTCCCTGTTCTTTGCCCTGTGTGAGCTGGGATGGACTCCAGCACCCCCCTGCGGCCTTACTTAGGACAAGTGGCCCAGAAAATGACTGACTGACTGTTGCACAGTGTCTGTATGGGTGAAAAGCAGAGGTTGCATTTAGTTGTTGTTCACTGTGTGCTGAGCTGGGACAAACAGTCACTTTGACGTCTCCAAAAGCCCTAGGAACATTGATGAGATCCTGGAACCCTAGAGGATCTGCAGAGAAGATGTTAGACCTTTAAAAGACTCATTGCTGTTGTATTGGCAAATGTAGAGTGATTAACAGATGTTGGGATAGGGGACAGATGTTGGGACTGAAGGAGATTGGAGATAATGGCGTAGTGACTGCGAGGAGGAAAGCTAAGCAAGTGGTTGGTCAGATGACTTGGCCAAGAAGATTCGTTTTCTATGTAAGGTTGATACAGAAAACACACACGAGACACTCCCACACCTACATACTTATCAGCCATTGTGTACGTGCCATTAAAACAGTGTTCTGAGTGAGTGATTGCATGTTTTTTTATTGTAGGTTCTACCGTCCCTCATTCCAAAATGATGACTGTTCAGGCAGAGACGAGTTGATATTAGCAGGCAGTGTGGCGTGCAGTCACGCACGTAACAGTCAACCAGAACCTTGAGAAGCAAAGGAAGAGAGTTCACTCTTATTAGTGCTCATGATTAGTGGGATGATAAAGCAAGTAAGAATCCACTTGTTTAGTGAAAGTATGACCCTATTTCCTATTTCTTCTGTGCCAGCGACTCAACTATCTCTGACTAGCATGGATAGGATTGTTCACACAGATCTTCTCAAAGCTGATCACCATGGCTGTGGTATTGAGTTTGAGTTGAATCCAGACAGTGCAACATAATATAATATAATGTAATATAATATAATAGCCTGAAAAAAATTTGGGCGCATAATTTACTGTCAAATATCGCTTGCTTTAAAACTCAAAATAGATAGATCTAGATGGATGGATCAATGGATGGATGGATGGATGGACAGACAGATTGCAGGCTGGATGGATGGATGAATAGATTGGACGGACAGATGGATGGAGGGACGGACGGATGGCAGGCTAGATGGATAAATGGATGGATGGATGCATTGATGGACGGACAGATGAATGGCAGATGAATGGAGGGATGGCAAACTGAAGGAGTGGATGGATGGAAGGTTAGATGGAGGGCTGGATGGATGAACAGACAGATGGATGGCTGGATGGCAAGCTGGAGGAATGGATGGATGGATGGAGGGCAAGCCGTAGGAATGGGTGGATGGAGGGTTGGATGGGAGGCTGGATGGACGGATGGATGGATGGAGGGCAAGCTGGAGGAATGGATGGATTGTAACCTGTATTATATGCATTATGATGTTTAATAACACCCTCAGCTGGGACATTATTCAGCAGATTGGCAAGAAATAAAGAAATGAGCTTTTCCGCTCATAACATAAAACTTCCTGTGCAAGGTTCAGTATAGGTGTTAAATACGTGTCCCGGAAACAGTGACTCACTCCAAACCTCAAGTTGCTGACCTTTATCTGACCTTTTTCTGCAAGAGAGAGTTATGTTCACGAAGCAGAACCCAGCTGGTTCCTGAAGCCCCTTCACTCCCCTCCCCTCCTCATCTCCACCCACAACTCAGTGAACTTCTTTTATTAAAAAAGGAAAGAAACACGTGTAATTAACCATAAAAAAACATTCATTATGACAAGAACCAAATTAAAGGGACATCATATTCACATACATTATTAAAATCAATTTTGAAAAATGATTATCTAATATAATTATTCACTGATTTGGAATGGTTCTTTTCATTTGAGTAATTTTCTCTAACCTTTTTTAAATAATTATATATAATCACCTAGATTTTCAGATGATTGGATGAGGCACCAGTCCAAAGGAGGGCAAATATGCACACACACACACACACACACACACACACACACACACACACACACACACACACACACACACACGCTCCACCCTAAGGTCATATCTTTGGACTCTGGGAGGCACAGACAACATGCAAACTCCACAGAAAGGACCAAGACCGTCCCAGCTGGGAAGTGAACCCAGAGCCTTCTCTCTGTGAGGCGACCACCACACACGTCTTCAGCACTTTCTCTTCTTTTTTGGGCCAAAGTGCTTTATCTGAAATATAATTTCAGCCGCGATCGGCCTCCACTTGTGAAATTCACAGTAGTTGTTTTGTCAGGAGCCGAAATGCCCTGCATTTCACAATATTTGTCTGACTCAAGACCACAAATATGCCTTATTAAACATCCTGGTGATTTTTACATTCCATTAAATGTTGAAATCCTCCTGCCAGACATTGATTTTCACACCGGCATTGATTTAGCAGGTCTTTGGACAGTAGGAGAGAACTGGAGCTCCCAGTAGAAACACACACAGACACGGGTACTGCACACAGCGAGGACCTGGACTGTCCCACCTGGGAATGAACCCAGGACCTTCTCACAATGAGGGGACAATGGCGGTACTATTGCGCTTTAAATGTGAATTAGTTTTGTAAGGCGACAGAACGTGATTGGGTAAAGGCAAGACTGTAACTTCAAGTTTGGCCATTTTCACTTTGTGAACCTTTACACTCAAAGGAATTTGGAAAGATAAGCTGAATCTACTGTCCAGAAGTCTTGAGTCACTGCTGATTTCTTCAAGTTTTGGTTCCAAAGAGCCAGAAGTTTTTTTTTTTACTGTATAGAGGAGGAACAGTCCTCCAGGCTTCCTGAAAGACAATGTTATTGGTTCTCATTTTCAGTGCAGTGACCAGTTTCAGAGGATTGTGTTTTTGGTGGCTACATGCATATCTGCTCCAGCATTTCTGTAAATTATAAGACAGGTGGTGTTGCATATGTAGCCATAACCAGGCTTGTAGAGACCGCTGAAGATACTGTAGATGAATGAATGAAAAACATGAGAAAGTATGAGAAACACTGATGGGCAGCTGATGGGCAGAATTGGTTTCAAACTGCACAAAAAATCCATTTATCGCCAAATGTATTTGCGGTTTGATTAAACGAGAATACAAGCCAGCAAGAGCGTGATTGGCTCCAGCATCAGGGCCAAGAATTACACCAATAGCCATCAACTTACATTTACAGCAGAGGGCTGTTGCTTTTATCCGGAGTGTTTTCCATTTTCTAACTGTCCACTTCCTAACTCCGGGTTCGCTCAGGAACCCAGTGGTGGTCGTGCTCAAACCTGTGACCTCTTGGTCCACAGGTGAGTATCCTGCCACTAGACCACCACCACTTTATGCTCTCATCCCTTATGGGTACTGTTCAGATTTTGAATCATTTCATTTTGATTTCATAATTTCAAGACTTGTTGTATTTTACACATTTAAGTCACCATAGCTTAACGATTTGTGGGGGGAAAAGAAAAAAAAAAACAGATTTTTTGGACCAGAACTGGTCCATTTTGCCAGACTAAATGTAAAATACCAGTCTGTCAGACTTCCAGTTCAGATATACCACTTCAGACTTATTAGGCCAAATTTCCCCACTTCTTAAGGCAATGTTACAAATGTTGAAAAGAAGTATGTGGCTTGAAAAGCGTTGTTTGATTTTATTCATAGACAGCGTCCCCCAATCTCAACCAATTTTTATGTTAAAACTTTTCTGATTTTATCAGCCAAATGTAAAGGAGACCACCTGAGAGCAGTATGAGACGGCTGATCTGAGATCAGATTCTTGTTTTATTCAAGATTACAGATACCTAGGGTCCCAACAGGCTACATTCAAAGAAGTGTAAATAAGGGGTCAAGGACAAAACTGTCACAGTCCTAGTCCAAGTGTTATTAAAAGGGAAGTTCACTGATGGTTCATTTGTGTTCCACTGAAGTCGATTCATCTCACATGCATAAAGAAACACTTGACTTGCAGCTGGAAGGATATTCTGCAAGAACTTAAAAACCACCATCTTCTTTAAAACAAAAATGAATAGCTCTTGTCTTCGTTTACTTACAAAGACAGATTTATTACATATTTTAGTTTTTTAGATCAGTATTATTCTAGTAAAGTCAAGGTTTCAGGGTGTGGTCAATGTTTTAAGGTATGGTCTACTTCTCATATAAATACTTCTGCAAAAATGTCAAACTAGGCGATGTGTATTATCTTCTGCAACAGGCATGGGTGTCCAAACGAGGGAGGCACTATTAAAAGTGCCTGGTGTGGCAAAACTGGAACCGTATCTGGCCCAACACAGCACGGTTACGCAAGCCACAACAAACCACAGAGTTAAACAAAGGGAGGGTGGAGAAACGTCACCGATAACAGGTGAGCCAACACCAGCAGCAGCTGCTCAGCCTGTTCTTTTCGTTTCCAGTTCTCCTGTCCAGTTAGATCAGCTGCACAGCACCGCTGGCCACAAGAGGCGCTATAGTGCGATATCGCATCAAGTGCTGGGAGCCTTCCTCCAAGTCTACCACATACTCCCTGAGAGCCAGAGAGAAAAAGAGACGGGTGAAAATATAGAGTTTACAGATTTATGACCATGCCCATCAAAAAATGAAATCCTAATAATGAACGGCACTGATAAATCTGGACTGAGAACGTTGTCCCACTTGCGTGCAGAGCTCTACCTCTGTTCGTCTGTCTCAGGCTCCACCAAAATGTTCTCCTGCCTCTCCTTCACCCGGAGAAAAACAAACGAGTCCAGGCACGGTTCGGGAACTGCACACATATCAACACAATTATAGTAACAATAGTAACATATATAATATATATAATAACATAGTAGTATAGTAACAATGTAAACAGGCTGTTGCCACAGTGGTGCCACATTGTTTCACATAGCAGCCATGATTTGAAAAAAAAGTCAACAATTACATTTTTTAAATTAATTCATTCATTTTTTTATATAAATGTTGTGCCGCTACAGAAGCGACTGAAAGAATGGTGGAGATGACAAAATCTTCTGTTTATTTTGGTTCTGTTCATTCCTTTGACCAACCGTAATACCATCCGAATGAGTCGGAATCATATATATTGTTTAGGGGTCTAGAAGTTAAGGACTAGGCCCAAAGATTGGTAGGTTGTGGATTAGGTTGCCCTGAGATACCTCTGAGCAAGGTACCGTCCCAGTCACTCCTCCCAGAGTGGTTTCAATAGCCTCCCCCGTGCTGCACGAGCGTGTGGGTGAAATGCAGTGGTTGCATTTCGTCGTGGTGCACTGTGTTTCATAATGACAAATAGTCACTTTCACTTTTTTCAATCTTCTGGATGGGGTCAAAAGGTTATACAAGTACAAGCCTGTCAGAGTTTATCTTCGTCGTCACGCCATCCACCTGAACGGCTCTGAGCTTGGCTTGTACGCACTTTGTGCTTTACCCTGTAAAAATAACAGCGTTTTTTTTTTTTTAATTTCCTCAAAAACAGCCGATTCAGTGAAAAGGAGGCTACATTTGGCATGTACGCCCCCCCCTTAATTTATATTTCCCCGCACACAATGTCCACCGTGTGGTTTTAAAGTGAAAAGTGAAAGTGAAAGTGACAACCCTTGTCATTGCGAGGTCATGGCACAGCACACATGAACCACAACGAAATTGGACCTCTGCATTTAACCCATGCACACTCAAACCCGGTACCTTGCTCAAGGGTATCTCAGGGTAACCTATTGGGAAGGGGTTTGAACCCCCAATCCTCCGATCATGCGGCTAACACCCTAACCGCTAGGCCACCACTGTCAGAGTTGATTTTTACCCGACCATCTTCCAAAATCTGTTTATCCATTTATATTTAAAAGGCTGTTTCATCACCTGTGAAACTCCCAAAAACCTTCTCCAGCTTAAAGCTTTGCTAACCTAATTTGGCTTATATTTCCATACAGTGGTTTAAAGAACCAACTCAAAACCATCTGTTTTTGAGGGACAGGGTCTGTACAAGTCCTGGAGAGTGAATATGTAAGGAAACTTTATTTCAAAAGAACGGGGCAGCGGTGGCCTAGTGGTTAGGGAGTTGGCCACATGATCGGAAGATAGTAGGTTGCCCTGAGGTACTCTTGAGCAAAGTACCGTCCCTGTGCTGCCCCCTGTTGTGTGTTTCTGCGCATGGGTTAAATGCAGAGGTCCAATTTCGTTGTGGTTCACTGTGTGCTGTGCACTCACAATGACAAGAAGTGTCACTTATCTGGTCTCGTTTACTCACCTGCTTTGAGCATGTCTATGCTCTGCAGATTTGGAGGCATATGTTTCAGAGCTACAGCCTTCAGGTAAACTTCAGTATTGGCCAGGTATCTACGGGCAGAGCGCATGATCAGTTTGCAACAGAATCCACAAGTTCCCCAGGTTGTTTTTGAAGCCACTGGTTCATTTGGTGCAGAAGACTCACTCTTTAGCAAAGGCGAACTCCTCAGGAGAGAGGAAGGACGCATCGCCATCCGCCCGAGACTTCTCTTTCTCCAGCACGTGAGGGAAAAACTTTTCAATCTGCAGGGGGGAATAACGAAAACGCTTACGTTCCATAAACACAAGAGGGAGACACTTGTGCACAATATACATTTGCTAAAAGAACAAACACCATGAGGCCTGCGCATGGCAGCCAAAGAATGGCCAAGGACGCCCTTTTGCTTCTGCAAGCATTAAAGAAGTGACTAATAAGCCCAGATGTAGTTAATCAGTCAAGACACTGGCTGTAAAGTGCACTTCTAAATCAGCTGAATAAGAAAACCGGACAAAACATGACTTCAAACTGTGCGAGTGGGACTTTCTGAAGCAATTTCCTCGAAAGTAAACTCAAAACCACCTGCACTTCCTAAAATCCAAGCTGAGATATTTCCAACCACAAGTTCCACTGATCAACTAATCCTGCTTGAAGGAAAAATTCTGCTAATGATTTTGCCAACTCATCTCTCATCATTTTGTGCTGGGTTACAGGATCAAAAACACTAATCCAGTAAAGACCGGAAGAGGTTTTCTAATCGAAACGATTTGCAAGCACAATAGAGGACCAATTGCCTTCCGTCACTCAGCTACCTTCTGCAGTCGAGAGCGGATGTAGCTGCTCAAAACGAAGCGTATGCGCTCGATCTCCATGCGGTGGACGCTGGCCTTTAGGTCTCCTTTCTTGACTCGCTGCAGATTTTCCTCCTGCAAACAACAGAGGAAGCACTGTGAGGTCTGTTGCTCCCCATACAGCCAGCGATGCACGTTCAGTCACTCTTTTTTAGCCCGGGGAGCAGTGATGGAGATGGTGCCTTGCGCAAGGTTACCTCAGGGCAACCTATTGGTCTGGGATTCGAACCAACGACCTTCTGAACCTGGGACCAACTCCCTAACCACTAGGTTGCCCTTCTTGTTCATGATAAAGATCAGTTTATACTTGACAATTGTAACATCCTAATTGGATGACGGATATAATTGCCATCAAAGGTGGTTTCTCCATTCAGATACTTCTCTAAACCCATATCCACCAAACTACATTTACATTTTTTAAAGCTTCAGGCTGAGAGCATTTGTCTTTTCATGCCTATATACCACAAAGTGCGATATCACATCAAACCACTCATAATGGCGTTTATATCTGAATGACTGCGCCACCGACAGATGTTGGCCACTGCAGCATGTGAACCTATGAAGCCCTGCAGTGCAGTTTCAGCAGGTCTGCAGCTGCAGAACACAGGCGTGTGCAGTGGAGACTCCCTCCCCTCAAAACATCCCTCCCCTCCTACCATGTGCGTGAGTTGCTCCATCACGCACTCCACCAACTCGGACTTGGTCTCCAGAAGCTCTGGGGAGAATTTCTCATTGAGCCAAGCCTGAAACAAGAAGAACAGCCGTGCAACACACAGAATTACTGAAAACATCTGTTCCTACAGACTGAGTGTCCAAAAATATTCAGACGGCTCCTCAAACAAGTGCATTCTGCTACTTTCTTCAGACACAAGAGTGCAGATCCTCATACGATTTGTGTGACATCCATGGGAATGCACTACCAATAGAAAGGCTGATTAAATCGTGATTATCGGTCATTGGGAAAACAGCACATCCAGTGCCCGGGAAGCAGTGATGGGGCAGTGCTCAAGGGGTCGAGGTAACGTACTGGTCTGGGCCTCGAACCCACAATCCTATGATCATAGGGTCAACCTAACCATTAGGCCCCCACTGCCCCTTAAGTTCCTTAGTAGGCAGCTGCCAAAGATTAATCTAAGGGTCACCCTGCTTGGGGTCTCGAGAGGGGCTGGAAGCTTTTATTGATGATGTTCCACCTACTAGGTGCATTGGAGGTCTGGTGGTCTAGTGGTTAGGAAACTGACCCCATGATAGGTCCTGGGGTACCTTGAGAAAGGTGCTGTCCCGAAGACTACTCCCACGCCCTTGATGAATGGCTGCCCACTGCTACAAAGTGTGTATGGGTTGGTGGGGCAACAGTGGCCTATTAGTTAGGGACTCGTGGTCAGGAGGTTGTGGGTTTGAGTCCTAGGCCAGAGGCACCCCTGAGCAAAGTACCGACCTCAAACTGTGTGTTCTGTGTGTGTGTTCACTGCTGGTGTGTTTGAATGGATTTAATGCAGAGTACAAGCTCACTGATCACAGTGTGTGTGTGTGTGTGTGTGTGTGTGTGTGTGTGTGTGTGTGTGTGAGACAGCACAGTGAATTCCTGTTCATGTTGCACTATATTCAGGACCAACTGGAAGGAACCCAATAGTGGCTAAATACAATCAACTCTTCACAGCAATGTTCCAATATTAAGTTTAAAGCTGTTTCAGAAGAGCAGAGGTAGAGAAGAGGATAATGTCCTTAGATTAGAAATTTAGGGCCAAATGATGGGGCCTGTAGTGGAGGTGAGAGGGATGAACACGTGACCCAGTAAAAGGTAAACAAACCGCCCGCAGGAGTTTTCCTTCTGGAGCACCAACAACTCACCTCTTCCAGCCTGGAGATCAGTTCAGCCGGAGTCAGGACATCCTCCTGGCTCTCCTCTTCTCCACTCAGATCTCCGGGATCAGAGAAGGTGTCGGCCATGCTGCTCCTTCTCCGACAAAGCGAGTAAACAAACCTACAGCAGCCGCCGCTCCCGTCTTTAAACACCGTTTCACCCCAATACTCACCGTTACTTAACGCGTTTATGAACCAGGGTGTTAACAGACTAATCCAGCCGCGCTAAAGACTTTTTTTTAATGAACAGAAACTTTCAGTGGAACGTCTGAGGGTAGCAGCCGGCGGAGCGCCGCGGATTTCGCGCCAAATCACCATGGTTTCACGTGGCGTCATCGTTACTTCAAGCAGATTGCGCTGCGTAAATTTGCGCAGAGCGCTGTATAAACTTTGTTGGGTTTTGCGCAGAACTCAGTGGCTCGTTTTTGACGATCACATGTCATATGTTTTTAAAGACTGGTGGCTGTAATAGTAATAATAAATATAGGACATTTTGGAGCTTAAAATGGATGTTAAATATTATTTCGTACCAAATCCAGTCACAACAAAGGAATAGTATTTTAGAGGAGAGATATTTCCCTATTAGACTGAATATGCAAAAAAAAAAAATTATATATATATAGCTTTACTGTAATGTATTCATTTGTGAACCCACTCTTATTTGTTAATTAATTACTCTTTAATTAATTCATTTTTAAAAATTATTTTAATTAATTATACACACACACACATATATATATATATCCTATATATATTTACCACGCAATTATGTATTGCATAATTGTAATGTATTCATTTATGCATTGCTCCTATTTGCAAATGAATTATCTTCTTCTCAACGTGTGTTGAGTCCTCCGGCCTGTGGGGGGCAGCAGCGCTCTGTTCGCTCACACTGTGGTGGCGTTAGATTAAACCCCGCTCAGTGCTCCGTGCTCAGTTAGCAGGATGGCGGCCCGATTTCTTGTCCGAACTGCAGTTCGAGCTGCTTTAACACGCCGGACTCTCCCGGTCCAGGCTGTCAGTCGCGGGATGGCAGTTGGAGGTGACGTGAATCTTCATCTTACTTTCATTCCTGATCTCAAATAGAGGCGTTAGCTTCGTTAGCTTGGTTAGCCTCTTTAGCTTCTTTAGCCTGCAGGGCCTGAAGGACGTTCATCTGGGCGAGTTGAGCCTTAAGGTCCTAGTCTCGGACTACCTTTAAACCGTCGCTGATTGTTCTCTCCTTCACTTTGAAACTGTTAGCGTGTTAAAGTGGGCTGTTTTTAATCTGCTGACCTCTGAGGGCTTGTCCGGGCCCGTGGCGGAGCTGCTAGCGCGCTGTCAAACACAGAGGTCATCCAGTGCGTCTAACCGAGACCCAAACATGCTTACAATACCTCCTAAACTCGGTAAACTGGGATGAAAGACTGGTTGTAGAAATGTGAAAAACGCACGAAAAGCACGCATTTGGGGCAGAGGTGGAAGTAGAGCCTCTGGTTCACTGAAGGTGGAGAAACGAGGAAGTTTTAGCTTCTGTTAAGCAGAGCTGTCCTCCATGGGGAGCTTTTTCAGCATCACAACTAATCTTCCCTCCTGTTTAGTTTCAGATTTACACACCCCCAGCTCCTGTGTCAAACACAAGTGCAGTAAATATTAAAATGCTCACATGCTCTGTATGCATTCTGATGTTTTGTCCCACACAAGTGAAGGAAGGATGTAAATGATAATGAATGAAATGAATGAAGGATCACTAAGGTTCTGGATATTGTTTTATTCCTACTAGTAATAAAATCAGTTCATTAACATTAACACGACTTCTCGAGCCATCACGCATGGTGCTAGCTAAAGGGGAATTTTGCATATAATGGAAAACTGAAAGCCCTTTTGAGTGAGCTTTGTTGAAAACTGCTGGATTTATTTATTCAAGTGAAAGTGACTATTCTAGTCACTGTGAAACCCAGCACGCAGTGAGACGGAACGCACCCATACACACACTGCGGCAGCTGTTTCAAGCGCCCAGGGAGCAGTGATGGGGATGGTACCTTTCTGAAGGGTATGTCAGGGCAACCTACTAGTCTGGGATTCAAACTTCTGACCTTCCAATTCTGGGCCCAATGCCCTAACTACTAGGCCACGGCTGCCCCTGATTTAAACTGTTGAAACATTTACATTTACGGCATTTAGCAGACGCTCTTATCCAGAGCAACTTACATTTCCTAATTACAGGGACAGTCCCCCTGGAGCAACTCAGGGTTAAGGGTCTTGCTCAGGGACCCAGTGGTGGTAGTGCCAGAGGTGGGATTCGAACCTGGGACCTCTTGAGCAATAGGTCCATAGGCAAGTATCCTACCACTGGACCACCACCACCCAGGATGATGATATCTACGTGTATTTTTATTTGCTGTCTGTGTCTTATCGAAATGTGTGGTAGAACTTTGTTTAATTTTTCAATGTTCTACACCGTTTTCATGGATAAACGAGTGTGTTTTGGGTGTAAATCACCAACATAAGGCAGTGTAACTCTATAAGTGACCAGAGCGACTCGCTCTAAGGACCGAATTTCATGCCAAACGAGTCTGAATGGTGTTTAGGCCATAATTGAACAATGTAGAAATCAGTTTTACTCTTTCCGTGGCTTTGGCAGTAGTCAAAGCGTCAAACACGATTAAGGAATGAATTCTACCATGAAATGTGAAAACGGTGTATTAATATTTCTCTCGCTATACTAATCCAGTTCAGTAGGACTTAAATGACTAATGACATCAGGATATATTTCGCAATGAATGATTCTCTCATTTGACAATAACAATAAAGTAAATGCCCTGGCCTGTCTAGATCCCCTGTATGGAGGTTGTGGAGCATCTATTGTAATGCCATCAAACCCACTTGATGGAGCTTGCATGAGGTGTTACCTTGAACTTGAGCTTCTTACAATTGGAGAACACATTTAGGGCAAACAATGTGGGACATTACATACAGACTTTGGAACATTTTACCACAAGGTGCGATAGTGATCACTTTGAAAACACTACAAAGAGCGAGCTCCTTATTTGGGCACATCACTAGTTTCAAAATGACACACGACCTCAGATCTAGGAAATGTCCTTCCTGTTAAGTTTCATCTCTGAGATGAATAGAGATTAATTTTGTTGTTAAAAGGGAGAGCCTTTTCTCAGTTTTTGTTTTGTAGTATTGGGTGAACTTGTTGACTAGTGATTTTATTCATTTATTTATTTATTTTCCATCTTTCAATGTCTGCCAACAGGCATCCCCACTGATGAGGAGCAGGCCACCGGACTGGAAAAAATTGTGATGAGTGCAGCAAAACAGGGGGCGGTGAGTATAAACAGATCTGGTGTTAGAAGTGCAATAAATGGAAAAGTAATGTCCTCTTAACATCCTCGTTTCCTGCCTCTCCTCCAGGATCCCTACAACATGTTGAAACCGAAGGAGTATGCTGGCACTAAGCAAGACCCACATTTAGTGCCTTCAACCACAGACAAGCGGATCGTTGGCTGTGTTTGTAAGTTATGACTTCCAACAGTATGAATGATATTGATGATTGATTCGTCATCAGTCATTTGAACAGTTTGACAAAATTGAATCTGATTATAACTAGAGCTGAACGATTTAATTAAAAAAGCATTAAAAAAAGCGGTTTCCGTGTAAAGCAATGATCTATTAAGCGTAAGCTGACTTCACCAGAGTGCCGATTAGGCAAACAGCGCCGGTTGTCATGGTGAAGTAGCCTGGTAAAATTAGAAAGAAAATCGGTATTCTAAATTGAGCAAGAGAAGGGTTCCACCTGCATTATGTTGTGCCGTATAGGAGGATGCTATTAACTGATAATATACAAATATTTCTATACTTGAGTAGAGATTGCAAAATATGACTTGTGCTGCAAATAAAGTGTTTACAGTTTGAGCTGCAGGTAGTTTTTCATTTATGTAGCGCATATATATAAATGCGTATAACCCCCGGCCTTCTTTCCTGTCCTGTGTTTGCGTAGGTGAAGAGGATAACACTGCAGTGGTGTGGTTCTGGCTGCACGAGGGCGAGGCTCAGCGCTGCCCGTCCTGTGGTTCACATTACAAACTGGTCCATTGCGAAGTGCCCCATTAAGTAATGTTTTGCGTTGTGCAGGCAGCCTGAACATGGCAAGTTCCACAAACTTTGCTGTTTTTCATTCCCTAAATATACACACCCATCAGCTTACAATCCTTTTTATTCTGCTTTCTGCTGTCTGGTCCAATATGAGACCTACTTGGATGATTGACGAAGGAAAAGCACGGCTCAATTTGCAGTTCTGTATTCAGGAAGGAGAAGTGTTCCATTCCTGCTTGCTTCTAGCATTTCGTGCAAATAAAGGTGTTTTTTTTTTTTTTTTGGCTTTTGTTGTCACGTGAAATTCTCAAGTGACCAAAAAACGGATCATAAGTACTTAAATGGGGAACATTTTCTTTCTGTCTCAGCTTTCATTTGTGCTGTAATCAATACTATTCCATGTGACCGCTGTCCATGTTCAGGTTGCCTGTGCTTTACTCTGTTGGTGAAACAGCCTCTACATTCTCTGGTATCTGGGTCTCAGTACATGTTCCACTTGAAGCTCTTGAAACATGAAGTGCTTCAGTTGTGTCCTGTATTTATCTCCCTTGTAGACCCTCTCAAATAAATGAATCTATTGTTATTAAGCTTATGTCTTGACCGGTTCTTGACTAATGCTCTTGAAGTTAGAAAATGCACAGAGAGGACAGGAAAACCCTGATTTTTATATCACATTTATTTAGAAAATAAAATATTTTATGCATAAGTTTACAAATGTACAAATCAAAAACTCACCCATGTTAACAGTGACAGTCGTTCAGTAATGGCTTTCCTTCAACTTATGGCCTCTTATATTTGGCCAGTTTGCGTGTGGAGTTTCAGTTAAGTGTCAAAGGAACGGCTACCTCTTGTGTACTAGCTTGTAAAAGAAACGAGTCACAGCAAAAATAAATTATTCTCGTTTTAAAAGTACTGTAAAATGTAATTGATTCAATTGAGGCACTTTCCGAGATTATTTTCTTTTCTTTTTGTGGACTGCAATTCTTAATTTCAACTTGCGCTGGTTTGCCAAGAGTCTTGGTGACTTCAAAAGAGAGAAAATCCAGAGTGGTGTTCTCAGTAGTACGTCACCTCAGGCAATGCGGTCATTGTCCTTTCTACATTCCTGAACATGAACCGAGCAAAGGTATGTTAGGAAGAGTCCTGAGCTGAAAGATGAGCACCGGTCAAGGTTAATACGGCTGAAGGCTGGCCATGTTGTATCCGTTAGGTGGAGGCCAGAGAGGCAGTGCATAAGGGTACGAGCGCAACGCTGCATCATACGGTCCAGAGAAGGTGGCTCCCACTGGAAGGTGATGTGAAGGATGAGCTTGGGATTGAGGAAGGGTGAGGTGAGCTGGGAGGAGCACAGGCTGAAGAGGGAGACTTTTCAGCTGTTCCACTGCCTCTACTCGAGGTGTGTCGAAGCCCGGGAGCAGGTAAGGCATGGGTACAGCAGCCTGTGGGTGGACAAGGTACTGCTGGGTGGGCATGGGCTTAGGCATGACCATCTTAGCCTTCTCTTTTCTGTCCATAAAGGGAAGTTTCTTCACAAAGGCCTCAGCACTGTTTGGCCGTTTGGGGTGAGGCTGGAGGTGGGGAGGTTTGTAAGGTGGCTGTAGTGATACGGACCTGCAGGACTCGCGAGCCCGGGGCAGGACCGTGGTGAAGCTGGAAGCGGAGGGCACCCAGCACCCGGAGCCAAAGGAGGCAGGTACAGGTATCCGCAGGGCAGAATGCCTCATGCCGGCCTTGGCTTCCATGGCCCAAGCTGGCAGGCTCCTCTGGTGTTTGTCAGGAAGTGTGTGACTGACCTGCAGAAAGTCTCGATAATGTGGTCGGGGCATGGCAGACAGTTCTTTGGGGCAGGGGTAGCGACTTAAAGGCTTGCAGACCCGCATGGTGCTGGAGTCAGGGGCGGGCACGGCACTAAACTGTGCCGGCTTCTGCTGCTTCTCCACTTCGGGGGCTGGCGTTTTTCTCTGGGTTGGGACGGCCATGCAGTCCTCGGAGGAAACAGAGTAGGGCGATGGGCTGCGGGAGAAGGAGGCAGAGGGTGAGGAGAGGGGGAGGGGTGAGCCGTCGGAGGCGTGTCTGATGCGGCCCGGAGACTGGGAGGAAGAAGAGTGGGACAGCTGGATGACCGAGGGTCTCTCTGGCTCACTCCCTTCTTCCAAGAGAGCAGAGGATACTACGTTAAGGCTGGCCTGTGCCAGACGTTTCTTCTTCTCCAGAGGGGAGATGACCAGGGCAGGGCTCAGGGGCTGGAGGAGTGGCTTCTCCCTGGCACAGGCATCCGGGAGCAAGCCCTGAGCAAGCCTATCACCATCTGGATCTACTGAAGACACGGGCCATGGACTGGAGTGAGAACATACTCCTCTTTCGCAGTGGTGGTCTGACCTGAGCTTCTCCTAGAAACATTAGCACATTTCACAGAACGTTAATCAACACATTCGGCCTTGTCCTAAATAGAAGAAAATCTGGCTCTTTGGAAGCAAAATATGAAGAAATAAGGGGTTGAGGGTTTTGCACAGTACTGAACATATATTTATATATAAATATGCTGCTCTTCTATTTATTCCCATTCATCTGGGACCCCTCTGACTTACATCCAGGTCTTCTCTCTCTGTTGTTTTCCGCCTTTTCTTGACTTCCCCTTTGCTGCTCTTGCTCTCATCACTCCTCTTGTACTGTTTTCGTGGTTTGGAAGGTGGGAGGGGTTTGTCCTCCTCCCCTCTCTGATGCCTTTCAAAGGGCAAAACCAACCTGGAGAGTAAAAAAAAAAAAAAAAAGAATGAGAGAGGCCTAACCATGACCAGAGAATCTTCCCATATAGAATATTTCTTATTTTTATTATCGACTCTACAAGATGCTTTTGGCCCAGATGCCACCGAAGTAAGAAGGAAAGTGAAGAAGTGAAGAAGTCCTGAGACTTGCAAGCTCTGTAAGTTACACGGGCAATAGATGGCAGCAGAGTGAAAGATGGCAATGCAGATGCATCCTCCAGAGAAACCCAGGAAACAACTGACTGAAATTTTTGAAGCTTTATTTTATATTTTCACAGTTTGACCCTGAATCTGTGCAGTGAATTGCCTTTTTTCATGGTTCTGCGGTGAAATTTACAATCAGCTGTAAACTTTGTTATTGTTGAGCTCCAGCCTTAAATGAGTCCCATGTGTAACCTTCGACACTACATTTTCCTGGGAACGGCCTACTGGGAATGATAATTAGTCTGTTATGGGAACTGTCCCAGTGGTCTAAATCAGCGGTCCCCAACCTTTTTTGCGCCACGGACCGGTGTCAAGTAAAACCATATTTTCACGGACCGGCATAAAAACAGCTAAAAACAAAGTGCAAAAGACATGGACTCGGATTACTCAAAGTGTACTCATTTTTAGACTCTGATAATAAAAATATGATAATAAAATCATAGTCTATTCTGGGCTCATTTGAAGGGCGAGTGTCTCGAGGCAGTGGTGGTCTAGTGTTTAGGGACTGGGCCCCAGGATCGGAAAGTTGCGAATCCAAGACCAGCAGGTTGCCCTGAGGTACCCTCGAGCAAGGTACCGTCCCCATCGCTGTGGACACGTTAAATAGCTGCCCCTGCTGCATGGTGTAGTTGCATGAAAAAAGGTAAATTTCATTGTGTCTCACTGTGTGTTTTGCTGTTTTTCCCTTTTAGTCACTTTCACTTAATATATAGGGGTAGCAGTGGCCTAGTGTTTCGGGACTAGGCCCCAGGATCGGAAGTTCATGGGTTCGAATCCCAGACCAGTAGACCACCCTGTGTATGCATACACAAGCTCTTTTATCACTAACAACATCCTGGAATGATGCCTGTTGCTGGTGAGGTGGATTGACCTGGTAAAGGCTGGAATGACCATGTCTGAATGCTGATTGGCCCTCTCTTCTGCAGTCCCCTGATTCTGTTGCGTATGAAGCAAGAACAGACCAACAGCAGCGTGTTTACCTCTCGTAGTGCCTGCGAGTGCAGGTGGCCGCACTGGTGCTGCCCGGACTGCCACCCAACTCGTCATACACGTTCTTCCACAGCCGCCGGGCCGTCACCTGATAACACAACACACATGCACACATGAGGAGCTTGCACAGGTGAGATCTCACCTACGAGTGTTTCACACTGGTTCACACACCCTGGAGAGAAGTGCTCGTATGTGTGAGATATATTTCAAACTATTTCATTAGCCCCTTCTCACTGCTGAGGCTCCCAGTATTAGTTATGATCTGATTTATATCTAGACCAGCTCTCACAACTGCGTATCGCGTGTTTAGTCTTATCAGGCTGAACCCCTGTTAGTCATAATGCACCACTACAGAAATGGCAGAATTAGTCACCAAGAGTTTTCTCACTCATGTGCATTTTCCTCTTCTAATAACAGCCTTTCCACTTTTTATGTTGTTTTAATGCGAAAGATCACTGCATGTTCCAATTATTTATTCTTTCTTCTTAGTCACGTTATCATTGAACGCTCAGGAAACTAAAAATTGGAAAATTTAAGTCAGACAAGGTTATAAAGTGTATCGGTACCGCCCGATGGGGAAGTTTCTCCAGTCTAAACGAACTTTCTGAAAGAAATACTTTCCTTTTTTTTTTTCTTTTTCATTTGCACCAGCCTGTCTGTTTTACTAAACTAATTATGCTTCTCTCATTTCCTCTGGGCGTGTATGAAACGCGTTCCTCATGATTTATTCCTATTTTATAGACTTATTTGCCAATTTGCTGTCAATTGCAAGAAGAAATCATAATAAACATCACATTTCCAAGGCTGTTCAGCTCTGAGTATCTGGGATGAGGTATAAGGAGTGTTTGTTTTTTAATTGATTTAATAAAATCAGAGGGAGGATCATCCCAACAACCCAGTTAACTCAGATCAGTCACTCTCTCTTTCGTGTTGTCGGGGATCTAATTCTAACGGGGATCTTCCAACAACAGAACCAAAGGTGAGAAGGTTCAAGACGGTGCCTTCAGCGAACCAGCGCTGATGATATATCATTTCTCTGCATTTCTAATTTTTTATATTTTTAACTTGGCTGAAATTTCTGGAGCCTGAAAAAACCGCAAGAAAAGAAGGATGGCACCCTTGAGGACACGAACTCCTCCAGAAACCCCAAGCCCATCACAGGGGGTGTTCATCGCCCTGGTTCTTAGCGTTATAGTAAGTTTATCATCATCGTATTATTTTCCGGCAAACCCAAACGTTCTCGTACTACACCTTCGACTGCAACTGGGTTGTACTGAGAAGTGCAGTTTTTCCACTATATCACACACGGCATTGATGCTCAGATCAAACTCTTACTGGTCAAACACTTATGTTTAAGTGGGTAAGATGAGACACACTCTAACCACACAGGCATAAAGACCTTTAGGTGCAAGGACACACACAGCGAGTGGAAACTTTTGGGTGTTGGACAACAAAGCAAAACAAAAGGTAGCGGCCCTGGGCTGGCTGGCAGAAGGCAAAGCTGGACCCCTTCTGCTCTCATTGTGGTTATAACAGCCACTGCTTTAAAGTTCACTCGGGATGAGCTCCAGCCAGCTGAAGTTTCCATCAACAGACGGTCTAGCTACGACTGTGACCTCCTTCTGAGCTCCGCCGCTATAGAAGGTGCGATCTGATTGTTGAGTGATCGAGATTGTGGGCTGTCACTCTGCACACTCTTACGTGAGTGTGAGGACAGGCACGGCAACCTCAGAGGCGGATGGTAGTTTGAATTGTTCCTTAAATAACGAAGTAATGCTTCTCCTTCACCTAGTATTCAAAAATGAGGAGATTCGATTCTACTGAGAGATGATTTGACTCCGTTTTTCTTCACTGTGTGAGTCGCTTATCCTTACAAGGTTCTCCTGAGGACTCTTTCCCGGGGGGAAAGGTGGAACAACACTTTCAGGTCACCGGTCTATCAAAAGGCAGGAACACACACACGACTTAGCATCTCTGATCCCTCGTGATTTTGGACTGTGGGAGGAAACTGGGGCTCCCCATGCAGACCCGGGGAGAACATTCAGAAAGGATCCAGGCCATCCCAGCTAGGAATCGAACCCAGAACACTAATCACTGCACCAGTGCTTTTCTTTTGCTTCCGCTTCTGGACAGCTTTCTTGTCTCATTTTAATGCTTACATTTCATTTTAGACTAAAAAAGGAGGAGAACAAAGAAGCAAACTTCAGTCACTATGGCAGAACCTCCACCGCAGTTCTTCCGGGAGGCCTGAACTTTTAGTTTTAATGCATGTTTATGGGTTTAGCTTACTCTAGGCAAGGCAGTAGGGCTCTGAAGTGGCTTTTCTAAGACGTATGTGTGTGTGTGTGTGTGTGTGTGTGTGTGTGTGTGTGTGTGTGTGTGTTTGTGTTTGCGCATACCGAGTCATAGCCTCCTAGTGTCTCCACGGCTTTGTAGATTTTCCACAGGTTGACTACAAAAGACAAAAAGCCAAAATGTCAAAAGGAACATTCAAAGTTTCACGTCTCTCAGTGGTGGAGATCTTCCTAATATGATCTAAGTGGGGAATTTACAGAGACGTGAATGAAGTGAGTGTAACAAGCACTACATCACACCAGCCTTGAAGCCCTTTTCTTATGTAAGCATCTGCACTAAAAGGAGTTTGCAGCTACAGTCCTTAAGAGCCCCTGTCAATCTTGTAAGAGTGTTAAAACTAGCGAATAAAAAGATATGAACATGAAAAATCAACCCAGCGTATACACTGACTGGATTTTTTATGACTGTGTATTCAACAGGGATGCTTTTTTTTTTTTTTTTTCAATTTGCAGCAACATAATTTTATTATAATTCATTGCTTGCATTTGTGACACGTCCTGTGTTGTGAAATGTGGCTGAATTTCAACATCGTTTTTCAATAAGACCTGGTTTTTTGCTGTACTCACTCTGTTTAAAGCCTAGGTGAGGTATCCTCTCGATGGGTGTGCCTCGCTCCTTCATGAAATGGTACAAACTGTTCACGAAGGCTCTCTCTTCACTCTCCGACTGACCAGTCCTGGACTCCACACTGGTGTTAGTTGGCTCTGGGCTCTCCATCTCCCTGTTGGACTAAACGTGCAAAATATGCACGGATGGTTCATAAATGCAAGCAGGAAATCTTTGCATTTTTTAATGAAAATATTTGAGATTCATAGAATTCTGAACAGGCCGCAACAGGACGGCATAATTGCGCTTTAAAGCGAATGTGGAATCACACCTTAAATAAAGGAATTGAAAAAATGAACCTTGTTCTCAAAAGCAACCAGTCAGTCATTACAGCCCAAAAACATCACTCAGACCAATGAAGCTTCACCCCAGTCCTCATTAAGGTGTCGCTTTTAGAAATGAGAAATTAGGAACGATGGAGCTTTTCTCATCATGTAATTGCACTTCATGCATAAAATACAAAAACTTTTTTTTTTTAATGTATAAAAAGTACTGTGTTTCAAAAGTACGGATATAAAAGCATTTAGAAATGCATTAAGGGGAACCGGTGGCCTAGTGGTTCGGGAGTTGCCCCCACATCGGAAGATTCTAGGTTTGATTCCCTCACCAATAGGTTGCCCTGAGGAACCCTTGAGCAAGGTACCGTCCCCGTCACTGCTCCCCGGGCGCTTTCAATAGCTGCCCCCTGCTGCACAGTGTTTGAGTGAATGGGTTAATTGCAGAGGTCCAGTTTCACTGTGTGCTGTGCTGTGACCTCGCAATGACAAGGGTTGTCACTTTCACTTTTTCATCATGGATCTTTTAGATTTTTCACAAACATTTAATGCCATTTTGGTCGTTTTTGTTTGTTTTTTATGGTCGACGACGATAATGATGCGTCGAGTGAACTTCAGACACGGAACATCTGATGCGTAGATCATGAACAATTCCCTTAAAATCTGTCAAATGAAAAAGCCCTGCATAACATACACAGGAGTATATTGTTTTATAGAAGCAGAGGTCGTCCTGAACTCACTTTCATGCCAAGAGTCTGATTTAAAACATCAACAACAACAACAACAACAACAAAGGTGGCAGCAGCAGCTATCTGATTCACTTTCTCATCACCTCAAATCAAATTAAAGGTGAATTTAGGTTCGTGCCTCCTCCTTCCGGACCCAGTCATAGTAAGAGTGAGAAAACGAAAACACGGCAGGGTTTTACCACCACTTTCAATAAGTAACCAGCCATTCTGTCTGAAGGGAAACGGAAAAGCTGCTGGGGGTTTCACACAGGAGTCTGTGCACTAAGCAGCACTCAGCCTCAGCAGGAATGCACCGGTGCACATCATCACAAACAGCAGGGCTTACTGTAAGAGCCATCAAGTGTCTTCCATTTAAAGACAAATCTAGAACTGAGATGTGAAAGGGGTTTTGGCTGACATTACAGTAGAGTAGCTGTTTTGCATGCCTGCTTACAGGACACTGGATATACTCGTGTAAGCGAGTTTAAAAAGCAATGGCTAAACTCTGATGGGCTGATCTGGAGCAAAACACTCACTATATAACATGTCATAGAAATATTCTGTTTTAATGCGCCAAGGTAAATTATTATTATTACTGTTGTTGTTGTTGTTATTATATTTTTGTTACATTATTTATTATAAGGAGAAAAAAATAATGATAGATTCTTACATTTTTATTCACATTAAATATAACTTCGCAATAAAAAAGTGATATTTTGACCAGTGTCCCACCGCCTTTCGAAAAAACTCTGATTCGATCTTCATTAAATTATTTTACCCCAAACTACTTCGGAGTAACATAAACAAATGAATCATACCATTTCACTTCATGGAATAGCTTTTAATGGTAAAATGCTTTAAGAAATCAGATTTAAGGTTTTGTCACAAACTGCACACATTCCCACTACAAAAGTGTTTTTTTTAAGTAACATCCACTAGATTGTTCTTTAGGGGATTGTTAGAGGTTCTTCTCTGGCTTCTTACAAAGAACACTTTATGCCCCTTTATTTCTAAAGAGAAAGTTGCTATATAACAACAACAACAACAACAACAATAATGATGATAATAATAATAATAATAATAAGAAGAAGAAGATTATTATGATTAATTATTTAACTTATTAATTATTAAACCAATTAATTCTACTACTACTACTATTATTATTATGAATAATAATAATAATAATAATAATATATTATAAATTATTTAAGCAATTAATTCTACTACTACTACTACTACTAATAATAATAATAATATATTGTTAATTATGTAACCAATTAATTCTACTACTACTACTACTACTAATAACAATAATAATAATAATAATAAAAATATTTTTTAATTTGTTTTTTTTCCTTTATTTTATTTTGATTAATTGATTAATTTATTTTTAAATATACATGGGCAGATTTCCCCAGCAGGCAGCAATATGCTTTCAGTCCTGAATATGCCAGCGAGGTAAGCAAACTGACAGGACAAAGCAGCCCAGTGAAGCCGAGGCCACATGCAGGAAACGAAAGCCACCAGCCCAGCATAAAACACCCCAACTGTCATAGGATCAATCACACCCTTAACTGTTCCCAAATGTTTTAATGAAGTGAGAGAAAGAACTGCGGCTGAAATGGGAAGACATAAAATCTCCAGAAACCGTAACATATTATTCAGACCGTTTACTGACGGTTCTCTTACTGTCAGCATGTCTGTCTCAAACATGAAATAACCACAACAACAAGAGATCTTCATACAAACAAGCCACAGGGTCCCGCTACGTACAGCACGTTCCTGCTGTGCCCTTTATGGATTGGTTTGGTGAAAGGTCAGGTTTGCACGGTTCTTCCCGACCTCAACCGTGGCCAATCGCCAATCAAGCTGTGTTTCATGACTAAAGTGGTGCTTCAAGGTTGTTACAGCTAACGAGCAATAGAAACCACGCCAACTAAAAAAACCCCCAATTTTTGGCAGTTTGAACGATGCCAATTGATGCAGTATAAGCTAACATTAAATATCTTCAGACAAAATACATGCCTTTCCAACATGACTTTACCCAGCCCAGTTTAATCCCCTTTAATCACACCCACCAATAAGATCTCCACCACATAATTCTTCCAACGGTGGGAGGGTTAAGGGTAGTATGTGTTGGTGGTATGCGGAAGGGTAGTATGGGGTGGTGGTGGTCTAGTGGTACTTCCCTATGGACAAGAGGTCACAGGTTCAAATCCTGCCTCCAGCACTACCATCACTGGGTTCCTGAGCAAAACTCTCAGCTCTAAGCTGCTGAATAAGAGCGCCTGCTAAATGCCGTAAATGTAAATGTATTATGTCATTGGACAGATTCTGATTTCTGATTCTGTTGTGGTTGAGTTTGGTGGGTCATCCTACCCAACCATGGAGGACAAAGCCGGCTGTGGTCTCCCAGCAATAGCACACCAAAACTGTAGGCCTAAACGGCAACAAGTTAAATTATGCGTGAAAAGTTCTTGTCAACTGACCGACTGAAACTGGGTGATTTCTGTCAACAGACGGAAACATGCTGTAAATGTAATTGATTACTGGTACTGAGCCATCTCATGGTGTTCACCAGTGATTCAGTGAAGGAGTTCTTCCTTCCCACACACCTCATTTGATGAGGTGACGCTCGGTTACCGTATATTTAAGGCTGTCATTGGTGTCACTGGGACAGAATGTAAAAAGTCCTCATCAGAACCCGTATTAGGCAAGATTTCCAAAAAGCATGCTGTCAATGTCTCAGCAAAAAAAGGACTTTGTTTGCATCAGTCTTGGGAAACAGATTATGAGGCCAATCAACAAAGTTAAGGTACAGTAAACCCCTGACTTTCCATTTGACGTCTGAAGTGGTTGCGCTGGGCCTTCATGCTCATGATGCACATGGTTCAGCCACAGGGTTTCAAGCTGCACCAAGTTCCTCAGTGTGCTAACAGCTTCCCAGAAGCAGGCCTTTGAATGACTAATATTGAGCATTTAGGTCCCTATTGGTGCTACTGAGTAATATTGAAGATGTAGGCCCCTTTTTCTGTGTACTGGAATGAGTAATTAGAAGCCGAAGCCTAAATCTCTTCTCTATTCTGCGAAGGGAATAATATTGCAGATGTAGGCCGCAAAGGGGTAACCCTGAATGAGTCAAACTGTCGATCCATCCATCTATCTCATGAGCCTGCATCGTCAAGAAGAAAGCTATTTCTCTCAACCCAGCATCAACATATCTTTCTCTCTTTATATGGCTTCGATCTCTGACCAGAGTTGACTCATCTTCACTGAAATTTCACCCACAGCTTTAAGAGGCTGCCATCTGCACAAACACTTCCTGTGAAATTGACAGCTCTGAAAACCAGTTTCGGGGAAGGCTGCACTTTTGGGCTTTTCTTGGAATCAGATTATCTTGGAGCTGTTTAAATGGTTTAAAAGAAAAGGAACATGGAAAATGGCAAGTACGCATACGGCATCGTTAGAAACGGTGGCAGGAGATTGTACATCCATTATTGGTAGACTATATTACTGCTGTAGCTCTGACAAACACACAACCAAGATCTCTTAGCTGATTTGTTGCATTTGTGCTGATTGGAGAGTTGTGCAGACGTGACTTCTAACCAAACTTAAAATTTCAACACCATCTTTATAAATGGGGCCATTGTGAACCTGCCATTGAAGCTCATTCCTCATCTGTGGCTGAACTTCAGCAAGAGTATTTCATTTATATTTAGACCACAAAGCTGTTGAATGTTACATTCAGGTTTCAAACAGGAAGGAGCTCGTTGTCCGACTGCAGTCCCCCCCCCCAGAAACCGCGACTAAAAACAGACCGTATACCAGCTGACACCACAGGCTTTGCCGTAAGCAGCGTCTCTTAAATTTCCATCCCATTCACATTGCGCAAACGCGCGTGGGCCGTGGAGGTGCGGACGTGTCACTGGCACCATCAGAGCAAAAGTTGATGAAGATGCGATCAGGAGGCCTTGCTTTTGCCACCGAAACCACAGTGCGTTCAAATTGCAACCTTGCAGCCATTCTTGGGCCCAACCAACACATTCTGCAATCGTAATAATCGTGAGAAAGAGCCCCTCTAGCTCACCGGTGGGCGTCCAGTAAAAGGAATTAACATACCACTTGTGAAGGTTTCCCAAAATTCATCACAAGTTGACATTGTGATCATGTGAACACTCAAACTCAAAGAATCATCAGGAGGTTCTATCATATTAAGATTAAGTGATGAGTGTTTAGCTACTGGAAGGACATGCTTATTGCTTTCAAAGGTCTCCTTTCTTTCAAGTGGAAAAAATAATTGTGATCTGACTCATATTGGCCCATGCAAATCATGTAAATGTTCGAGCTGGGAAAGCTGGGAAGCATAGTCAAGGTAGGGGGGGCGATGCTTGCCAAGGTGCTGTTGTTACCTGCTCTGGTGAGCTTTTCTCCTCTGTTTCCTCCTCACACACATCTATGTGTTCCTCCACCCCGCTCGCCTCTCCACAAGGGTCAGACACTAAAGAAAGAGCATCACAGACACACACAAAGAGGGTTGTGTTTAGTTACAGGCCGTCTTATCTACTCATTTATCTAAGCTAAGTGTGTGCAAAGTATTAAGAACCCTCTCTGAAGCAAGCACCCACAGTACTGACGGTTTTAAATGGCACGAATATGACTGGCATTGTGTTCCACTTATACGGATGTAGCCGATACCCACAAGTGCCTTCAGTGAAGCCACAAGCAGCAGAGACAAATGCTGTGAAAAGCATTGTGGTGATTCTGGTGTTGTACAACTCGACGGGGCTTTGCAACAAGCCTGCTCCACTCTTTCAGACATTTCTCATAAAATAGTATCTTTTCTTTGTTTTTGCTTCCAACAGCATGCATGATTTAGACAGCCAATATTAACGTCCTACCGACAAATGATAGCGGCCTCTTTAACTCTGTATCATTTACGGAAAATGTCCTTTTCTTCAAATCCACGAGCTCCAATTGTTGTGAGATTTAAAGAAAAGTGACACACCTGACAGGCCACGAAAAAGGCGGTTGAAACGGTTTCGGTTGCGATGTCATTACAAAATTCAAATTTTTCAACCATTTATTATTTTTGACCCTTTAAATTTGAGTATCTTGGAGAGACAGCAAGGTACACACTGATTTAGCATCTCCAATCCACCTGACATACATGTCTTTGGACTGTGGGGGAAAACTGGAGAACGTGGTGAACTTGCAGACTGCACAAGACTCCTCCTGCGTAGTACACTTTATAGAATATAATTATATTTGCTTAGAAAATTTCATTAAGAAATGATAAAAAAAAAAAATTCTTGGCATTCCCTAGTGGTTTTGCCACGTAATTTCAATACAAATATTTTTTTTTTTATTATCAAAGTACAATATACAGAAACATAAAATGAACTTTCATTACTGGCAAATCTAGACGTCTTTTCATAATGAGGTGTTTGCTCTTCTTTCAGCTCAGAATCATGAGTAAGTGAGCAGTCATTTCATGAATTTTGATTCTTGAAAATAACCCTTTATAACTCTTTCCATCATCACATACAGTAAGATTGGACTATTTGTATGATCTTGCTATTTGTGGCTTAATGATAAGAGAAGAGAGTTGCAGAGCTGACAGGAAAAATGTTGGTGAGTGGAGGATGGGTCAACAACTCTTTCTCCCTCCTGCATTTAAAGTGTCCTTGGGCAAGGCACCTAACCCCACAGTTGCCCCTTGGGTGCAGTTATTGCAACGTCCTCGTGTGTGGTCCATTCGCACCAGTGAGTGTTGGATGGGTTAAAACGCAGTGGTCAAATTCACTGGTCACTGCTCGCACTGTGTGTGTAAACGCAAGAATTCACTTTCATTTCATTTCATTTTAGGTGAAGCTAATGCCCCTCCTTCTATATCATTTCTGATTCCTTTTAGCATTTTGCACCAGGTTGTCAAAACAGCTAGATAGCCTGCAACTGTCTGCAGAGTAAACGAATAATACATTTAGAAATTTAGAAATTAATGCTGAATGACATTTAGAAAAGAAACTGATGCTCTTACTGCTACGGACCTAAATACCTGTTTTTCACTTTAAAACAGCTTCAGATTCTCCCTCCCTACATTTTCAGAGCCGCTTGTCCTAATTAGGGTTGACAAAGGCGAGGAAACACCCCGGACAGGTCGCCAGTTCATTGCAGGGCAGACACACAGACACCTACGGGCTATTCAGCATCTTCAGCCCACCTGCATGCAGGTCTTTGGACGGTGGGAGGAAACACACACAGACACGGGGAGAACATGCAAACTCCACACAGAAAGGACCCGGAACGTCCCGCCTGGGAATCAAACCCCGGACCTTCTTGCTGTGAGGTGTCAGCGCTACCCACTGCGTCCGTCATTGTACCTCCCCAGCTTCAAATGATAAATTATATCTGTATACAGAACACTGGTTCATATAAATGGCAGTAGTGTATCCTCTAAGCCTGTGGAACTCAGAAAAAGAGCTTGTCTTGGGACTTGAATGACTTGTTGCGATTTAGAGTGAGTGTGAACATCTGCAGGAAAGTTCTTTTTTAGTATTGCTGAAACTGTATTGTTAATTTTTGCTATTCTGCCCTGGGAGAAATGAAAGAGAATAATGAGAGAAGAAAAAAAAGAAAAGTTAGAGACAGTCAGAAAGTGAGCGAGAGACAGAGAGAGACCGAGACAGACAGAGAGAGAGACAGAAAGAGAGAAAGAACTGTTCTAATATGAAACCGCATGATTACAACACTGCTTCCTGCCTGTGTGTATAAACCACAGCTCAGTGCTACCCTCCTCTAATATGAAATATTACTGCACAAGCAGTGCATGGCACCGTCAACAGCTCTTCAAATATACACTAGTTGTGTAATATTGCATGTGCAGCTACTGAATATAATTCTCGTTAAGATACTTCAGAACCTGCCTGAATTGCCCTGGAGGACAATCTGCACGTGGCTGCAGTCTGGCAGCTGTTAAAGCACAACTTTCCTGGAATAAATCAACTTGGAAAGACTATCGAGTGAACTCAATTCTTACAAAGATCAAACAGTGGAAGTTTATTGGACATGCATGATGGATTTGACCTAATATTGCAAAAAAAAAGGGTCCTAACCTAATAAAAAAAGGCAATTTCAGTTGCTTGCAGAGGAGAAGTTTCAAGCCTTCCATGAACTGAGCCAAAGACAAATTGGGCCAGTTTTCAAGCTGGCTGATTGTTGGCACTACAGATTCTAAGCATGTCCTCTTTATGTGAATGCCTGGTGATGTGAACGCCAGCCATCTTAACACGACCCAAACATTATTGGATGACTAGACAGAAGAAGCCGATTCATTAAAGTCCTCGAGGCAGACCTGTGCATGCATGATGGGGATAAATGATTTGAACGTAAGCCCGCATAAACAGGTAACCTAAAATCTTCCATCAGAATGATTTCAGTCAGCATGACAACACTGTGAATGTGGCCTTATCAGTATCCTAAATTCATCTGCCTGCCTGTTGCGCTGAGTTGAGTCAGCTGTGATGACGTCTTCGGGTTAGATTAAGTAGATTTCATCTTTTTTTTTTCGAACACCAACAGGAAGTTCCTTGCAAAAGCAGGACAGGAACTACCACATCCTGTGAGGTCAAATGAACCTTAATCTTCTTTCATTGTACAAAAATCTGAGGCATAATTGATTATGATGTGAATTGTAATTGTTATAGATGGGCACAGTGGAAAGATGGTCCTTTCTGCAAAGTTCAACACTTCTTAATGTAGAAGTCACCATGGCAACCTCATCACAGAACACAGCTGTACTATGGGTCAGGAGCATCTTTCGCTGTCACCCAGCAAAAACTTCATGGGATGCACTCCTTGGGCAAGACTCCAAATATCCTTAAAGCTGCTCTGCACAAGTCCAAGACTTGCCTTTCCTATCCTGTTCGGCCCAGTGCACCTCACTCTGGACTACATTTCAAAAACATTTAAAGTAATATTTCAGGAATAGTTCACGTTTAGAACTTTAGACTAAATGAGATTCCCAGAGGCTGATCCTGACAAACCATTAATGACTTTATTCCAATAAGACTTTCTGTGCCGATCTTAATTATAGGGGATTTTATATCCCAGCACTTGTTAGAATCGTTTATAACTGTTCATGCAGATCATTTAAGTTGTCCTAAGTTGTCATGGAGACTGATAAATGCAAGCAAAGTGGCTTCTGGTTCTGGGAAATAAAGTAAAATTAAAACAGCCGATATATTTTTTCCCAGTTCTTTTTTTACAGGGTAGCAGTGGTTACCCAACGCACCTCATGGCCTTGATGCTTCGTCAGCAACAGCCACCAAAGTGGTGGAATAAAACGTATATCAGGTCAACTTTTTGTGCTGAATTATAGCCAAATCATCACCCAACTTCCTCTTCCTCACTTGGCCACTCCAGTCTACCCGTATTGCTGCGTGTAAAAACTCGGGATGTGGGGCTTTTGAGATCACACGCTTCCTGTGGTGCGGCGTTCTCTTGTTTTTCTTGCCGAACCCGCAGTCACAGGAGGCGCTGGGGAGGTCAGCTGATGCCAAAAGAGCTTCCATTAAGTGTGACCTACAGTGGTGGCTTTTCATTTCACACTTCTGAAGGACAAACTCAACACTATCTGATAACATGGCAACAAGCAACAAACTCATGCAGTTCTTGATGCTAAATAAGGACTGGACACTTCAGTTTAATTTTCACAGCATCCCATCTGAGCGAACTTTCCTTTAAACGTCAAATATTCCTACCAGATATTCCTACCAGAAATCTCCATTTTTGTTTTTTTGGCCTAATTTTCCAGCCTCACTGGAAAACACCTGCGTTAGAATTTCCCAAAAATGGTCCAACAGAAATGTTCAGAATTATTTTGAAGTAATCTCTAGTCTCCATCAGCTCAATATTAGAAAGGGCTGCTCTTCTGTAAAGTTACCTTTTTGGAGATAAGAGGTTTTGACAACGATGAAATTAAAAATGGTAATCTCATTGCAATTTTCACAATTTCAATATTAAAATATTTGTAATGTGAAATGGTTGAGCCCTAAATATTCATCTATCCATAATCTAAGCCACTTATCCCAACTTTCGTCTTGGGATTGCTTGAGCTTATGCCAGCGCTCTAAAAAGCCGCACCCTGGACACCCCGGTACCCAGTTCATTGACGATCATACACACACTCACACTCTCACATCTAGGGGGCAATCACCCACCAGACACGCAGAAACCATGCGAACCCCGCACAGAAAAGACAGTCTGGGATTCGAACCCACAACCTTCTCGCTGCTCATCTACTGCGCCACCTTGCTACTGAGCCTGACGATCCATTAAAAGTGGGAAACAGTAAAACCCTCTTCCGATTGGATCCGAGCTCCTAACCACGAGCGTAAGGTTAACTCTTTACCCCGTCATTTAAAGCCGATAAGTCTTATCGGCTCAGATAAGCTTTATAGGATATTCAGTATGTTAGGAGTTTATCAGATGCGGGGTTTTTTTCACGCTAGCAGTAATACTGTACACGTTTCTGTTTGCCTTAACCACTTCCTCAGTTCTGCCTACAGTCACAAATATCTAACCGAGCTCATGCAATATGCAATACACCCCGGCTCTTTATCTCTCTGTCCTTATGAGTAGCTCGGCTTATTTTGCTGATTAGAATTTCAGACCACATACTGGCTGAAGTTTAAATTCTCATCACTGGCTGATATTAAACACAATAATGTTGAATTACACATCCGTTCCTGCTACTAAAGTCGCTTCCCTCAACATTCTCTTCCTAGATTCCCTTTTAAAGTCAATGCTCAGAATATCAGAGCAAGCTGTACAACCGTAGTGATCTCAGCGCTGCATTTAGAAACCTTACATTTACCATATTGATTAATACACTTGCTGATAAGATTTGACCCTTTATGACTATAAAGGTTTATGTTCAGAAAATTGTGTCCAACTGCGAATAATCCTCTTTTTCGTGAAAAAAAAAGACAAATAATATTAATATTACTAATAACAATAATAATAATTAGTTCACATACCCATTGTAAAAGTGTGTCTGGCCCAGTAATTGAGATTTCTGTGTGCTGCCACTGCTTCTCACCGTGCCGTCTCTCTCTTCTGCTCTCTAACAGCTCCACTGTGTGCTCAACCGCAAAACAGATGCCTTTCGAAATCTTGAGGTATGAACCAGATTGGTCTTTCTGTCTCTCATTGGGTGAGAACATTTGATGACTTCCTTGCCATGCTGAAGCAAAGGACTATGGGACCTTGAGTTTTCTGCCACAGCATGGTTGGGCTGTTTAATATCTCATTTTTTTGGAAAGATGATAAATGCACATAACTCAGATTTGAATACGAGTTCTCTGCACCAATAAACTACAGCAAGAACATGACAAACCTCAAAAGCATCTGATCAGACAGCAGCAGTCAAAAACTTAGGCATCTAAACTACGTTCAGAATTGTAATGGCTGAATGCTTTAAAAGCATTAAAAGATACACCCTGTGATGTTTAGGACGGAATAGTTAACATCTTCATTATTAACAATGTCCATTATATATTAATTGGGGGATTTTAATAATAATAATGCTAATAAATGTCTGCAATGTGACTTGCGTGTGTCCCTGTGAGATCTGGGGTAGGCTCCAGCAACCCCAGCGGCTCTAATTAGCACAAGTGGTAAGGAAAATGAGCAAGCGAGTGGGATTCTGGCACATTACATTTACTCGTACATCTTCTGAAAGACACAAAAGAGCGACAAAGCTCTGTAACGTCCAATGTCCATAGGTGTCCATCACGCCAGAAAGCCTAGACTCCAGCAGATCATAAAGAGAAAGCACTGACATTAGATTTTTAAAAACTTGCACTGAAATGTGAAAGTGAAATGTGTTAGTTGTGCTAGTGTGAGGGGCGATGGTGTAGTTTTGTTGTGAGGACAATGTTCTTGTTATCAAAGATGACACAAAAGACCAGTAGAGTTTTATTCTTGCGAGAAGGAGCATGAGTGTCAGCCCACACTGCTCAAAGATACATGGTTTCAGCCTATATAGGGGCTGGACTTCATAATACAGCTACACAGCATAAGGTTACAGTTTGTTATCAAGGAAGTCAGGGAGGAGATGTGGGGAGTCAAGGAGAAGACCTGGAGCCTCTATGATCTTCAATTCAAGGACAGAAGCCCTTATTCAGATCAGTTTCAACTGCCGAGGCTTATCAGACACATAGTTCTCGGGACCTTCTCACCCACACCCCCACCTGCTACTGTTGGAACAGCGTGGACTTTTAACCTAAGCATAAGGATACAACAAGCATAAAGTTATAACAAGCCAAAAGGTTCATATTTCCTAACATTTATTCAAAGCGCTGGTTGACGAGGAGGATCGTCAGCATTTCTGATGGTCAGGGGAAGTTTGTTCCACTGCTCAGGAGATCTGTTTTTGAGAAGTGGGAGGTCAAGCTGGGTGCTGAAAGAGGGCGAACTGTGACCTGTGGTTGGATCGTTGCAGTTTGGAGAGAATGGGCTGGCAGTATCGGCCTTTAAGGCAAGTATAGCATGTTTATTCAACGGGGCCGCCACAGGAAGCCAGTGAAGGGCTGGCAGTAGTGAAGTGTGTGTGAGAATCCACTGAGGATCAGATGCATTACATGTAGTACTCAGTCATGCTGTCAATTTAATACGCAGGCTAAAAAAAATACATTTTCGCTGAAAAAAATGGGTTAAGGAAAAAAAAAACATTTAAATTGCAATTTAAATACTAATTGAAAAATTCGAAGAAAAAAAAACAACCCAACATAAGATCAGCTGAAATTGTCCCGCTTTAGTGGCACTGATTACTGCAAGGATTTATTTTCCAACACCACTGTAAAAATGGATGCAATTGGAATTGTAGATGGATTGAACTTTTTTGCCCCGTATTTAATTACATTTTGAATTTGTTGAGATGCAAACAAGTGCTTCTTCAGTTGAGACAGAATGATTTACAGTGGCGGTGAAGGGAACCAGCCGTCCGAATGACCCTAAAAGCTTCCTCACCAAAGGTTAGATATGAAATGGGTACGAAAACACTTCCTGACGCCTGAGACGTTTTCTTTTTGCCTCCCTTAGTGGCTACTTCCTCATGATCGTTCACAGCTACCTTTAATTTTTGCAACTGGAAGTTTCTCTGCAATTAATCATTTCACATTTTAACGCCTCACATAACTTTAAACCACTGAATGGTGCCATGCATTTAATAAAATACCCCTTTAAAATACATTTTTCAAGTGATTCTCCACCGGGTGTATTTTTCAGTCCTAGTAGAAATGTCTCCCAGGATCCCATGTGACTCCCAAAGGAGCTGTTTTAAAGAGAGCAGAATGTCTGAATGTGTAAATCACCTCTTGGCCTCATATATATATATAAATGCATATTTGTGTGTGTGTGTGTGTGTGCATATGTGTGTGTGTGTGTGTGTGTGTCTGCATGGGCAATGTTTTCTCTATAAAATGAGGGCAATGAGTGACAACTGTTCCTGAACCAAACTAGTTTAAATGTAAATTCATTTAATAATAAACTCTGCATTCATTCCTTCATGTCTCATTTTGGTGAGATGCACCAGGCTTGCTTCTTTTCTTCGTAGTCCTCTTGAAAATAATGGGACGCAGATTAAAACAGCCCATTTTTAAATGTTTTCATTCCGAGCGTGCTTTATTTTTATTCGAATTTGGTTTATGATTTGCTATGTGCCCCTTCCTGTGTTTTTGTGCATTTTTTTCTTGATCTATTGGAAATGGAGGAGAATGGGGATTGCCCCGATACACACATCTGCGTGAGTCTTAAGCAGCACAGGTGAAAGTTGTCTTGAGAATTTCCCCTAAGCACGTATTACCTTAACAACAACTTTGACAGAAAGTTTGATAATAAGCAGGTACTCAAATGACTGGCGAGTAGGTGCGTTCTGCACAGGCTGGGGTGCAGAGGAAACAGTTTGAACCTGCAACCAACACTTTGACAAGTGTGATTAGGGTTTGTGTTGGACGACGAGCACATGCACTGATACAGAAGTGACGAAGAGCATCGTTTCAAATCAACCTGTTACACCTTGAGTGTCATTTCCAAAAATGGGCAGAGCTAAACTTCTATAAGGTGCTGATGTGAAAATGCAGGGTTTCCATCGGCCAAAACAGGGACTTCAACCTGGACTGCAGTCTGAAGCGAAAAAATATATTCTGCATAGACACCTTGGACTGACATGCAACCTCATTTCAAACAAGATGATCAAATGAAACAAAATAAAAAAAGCTTCAGAAAACAGCCTGTTCTGTGGTTGATCATCAGGACATTTGATATATATATATATATATATATATATATATATATATAAGCCTGTTTAAATATAATAAAGCAAGGACTGAAAGTGGGTGTAAAAATGAAACATTATTGCCTTTTTTGGTACGTAAACCCACACAAGCATCATCAAATATTAAAAAAATTTTTTTGTTTTTTTCAATCAAAAGGGGGTCTTTCTACAGAAATCTGATTTTGAGCTGCAGGATCTGAGCTCCAACCCCCAAAGCGAACAGTCGGGGTTTAAAAAAGATGGAAAGCCCCATCTTAATTACCGTAGAAAAGCCTTTGTTTTGAAGCGCCGAGCTGTTGTGATGTGTGCTGCTCGGCCGGCGTGTATTTGATGGTGCACAGCACCCAGTATTTTGGCTGCTGAAGTTTCGGCTCCGTGTTACGGCGAGGCCTGTCTGTCTGCATCTCTGTCTCTCTGCCTTCCACCTGCCCGGATAGTCCCTGACATTTAACCGAGTTTAACCTTTAAATGTCAGAAAGAATAACAGAGGCCTCAGCCCAGGGGCCAGGCACACCAAGGGAGTTTCTCAGGTGAAAATATTAGACAAAACATCCGCCGCTCGCTCTCACTCGGGAGACGAACTGCTTTTGCCGCTTCTGCCGCGTGGCCTTCATCACCCGGGGTGATGCGGAGGGACCCGAAGGAGCAGGGCGAATTGGTGAACGTGAAATTTTGCTCGCTGATATCAGAGGAATGGAAATTAGGATGGTTTCAGTGCGGGAGATTTCGGTATTGCGTCTTACTCAGTCTGAGATCACACCACACTTTCAGAACGACCCAGGCCCTGCGTGCAAGAAGGAGCTCAGAGCTGAACTGCTGATATGGGAGGCACGTGGCCCTCTTTGTGTCATGAATATCCCAGAATGTGGCGTCGGCATCACAACGAGTCATTGCTCTTGATGGGAAAAGTGAACGCGATGCTTAAAATCCCCCCTTTTCCCATTTTTAACCAAGAAGATCCAGTGCTGGTTCCTTTCGCCCTATGGGCATTCTTCCCTGAGCGTTATTGCATCATTTAATTCGAGTATGATTAATTGTGAAAAAAGTCTGTATCCGTACTAAATTTATATTTCATTGAATCATGAGACTGCCAACCTCAACAAAAAACCCCGCCCAAGCCTGTAAGTGATGTGTGGTGGTTTTTGCCAAGAGAAGAGTTTGAGTAGCTGGTTTTGATAATGTAGTTATGGAGTCAGTGACGTACATGAAACAAAAACTTTACAGGCTTCAAAAAAACATTTTGGTAATTATTTTCTTAAACCTGCTGCATAACAATGGCATGAGATTATTAGCAGAGTGGTCAAGACAGATTATATCATTATACTAGTGTCACTCTCTTTAATAAAAATAATGAAAAATGTCCAGATCTGATCATTTTCATGTCCATAACATTACATTTCTCAACATTTCACAACAGTACACAATATTTTTTACATTTGGCAGCACAAGACCCATGCACATTTTTGTGTACTATGTTATGTAAACTAATCACCTGACTTTGTACGACGGCTTTGTGTGGCTCAACCAACAAAACCAGTCTCTAAACGGCTTAGCTGCAGTGCACTGAAAATGAAAGCCAACAACTTTATCCTTCAGGAAGCCTGGAGTTCTTAGCAACATATTAAAAAAGGCAAGAAAGTCTGGCTCTTAGCAAGCAAAATGTGATGAAATGAGAGGTGGCTCAAGATTTTAGCACAGTGCTGTAAGTAAATGATGTAGATAAAGACACTAAAACTATATTTTGTTGAAAATATATATTTTGTCAGCAGCAATTTGCTTTGTGCATACTCAGCGTAATGAACGAGTGTGCAAATAGTGTGCAATTACTCCGTGGATCATCTGTCTCCATTTCTTCCCGTCCTCTGCATCTTCCTCCTTCAAACCGACCACCTGCACGTCCATAAACCTCCTCTTTGGTCTTCCTCTTCTCCTCTTTCCTGGCAGCTCCATCTTCAACATCCTCCTCCTGATATAATCCTGGTCTCTCCTCTGGACATGTCCAAACCAACCTTGCTTCTCTAACTTCGTCTCCAAAAGGTCCAGCCTGAGCTGTCCGTCTAATATACTCATTTCTAATCCTGTCCATCCTCGTCACACCCAATGAACATCTCAGCGTCTTTAACTCCGACACCTCCAGCTCCGCCTCCTGCCTTTCCGTCAGTGCCACTGTCTTACTATGAAAGGCAAATTCTGTGTGTAGCACATTGTTTGTATCAGTGAAGTTCTCTCTAGTCTCTCTGTCTCTCTGTTTTGGCCCTGATTGTGCAGGACTGGAAGGTTGACTGTTTGGGTGTGAGAGATCTGTGAGAGGTTGTTTTTATCTGCAGCATTGGGAGTAAATGTCCAGCTAGGAGTGCAGAAGCTGTGTGGATCAGTCTATCAGAGCTTCATGGTTCTTTGCAGAGCTATTTCCAAATAGCCAGAATGTTCTTCTCAGCGTTTTCTCAGGACAGCTGGAGAAACTTGAAATTTTTCTTTCAGGTGCTTTCTGGATTTTGAGACCTAAGGTTATCTGTGATGTTCACTCGGAGCTTTTTCATGCAGGATACCTTCTCCAGGCTCTAATGAAGAGGAGAGTGCGGACCCTCAGCAGCTTCCTGCACACAATCAGCACCTTAGTCTTGTTGATATTTGTAGTTGGAGCCAGTCGGCCTGGCACAATGATGAGCATTTCTCCACCTTGTCCAGGTAGGAACTCATCACTATTGGTGATGAGACCCTACCGTTGCCATTCCATCACAAGACAGACACAAAGAAGCCTGAAATCCATACATTACCAATCATATTCAAAGAGAGCCCACACACTCACTCACAAACACACGGACACACACAGAGAAAACCCCTGCAGGCATGAGGAGAACATGCAAACCACACCCAGAGAGGACCCGGGCTGTCCCGGCTGAGAATAAAACCCAGAATCGTCTCGCTCTAACAGCAGGAACCACTGTACCACTGTGCTGCCCACAGAGAACCATTACCATAAGACCTTTTTCCACCTTTTTCCATCTTTTTCCATCTTTTGCTCACTAGGTGTTTGGGGTTTTGCATACATGGCATATCCTGAGCTTTTGCACCACGACGTGAGACATTTTCAGTGCAGAAGTAAGAATCGCTGCAATAAAAATAAAACAATCCGAACCGACACAGCAGTGCACGGCTTAAAGAAGTAGTTTTTTAAGAGAATACGTTTAAATGCACAGATTGTGTGAAGGTGTTTGTGTGCAGTGCAGGGGATTTTGTTCTCATTTTCGTGCAGCCTTTTCAATAGAACAGTGGAAACGCGCTTAAGGGAAATTCTGAAGCATTTGTATTTCTCTGAGTAAACTCATTATAGTAGTTCTGCTTCTGTGTATTTTGGAGAAAAGGTATCTGTGTTTTTACTCAGATTCAGTGCTGCTATTTACTGTTCACTTCCACTTCTCTTTTTGGGGTTAATTTCATTCTGTCCTGGACTGCTTTGCTGTTGTTCACCCCGTTCACTCTGAAGCTTCAGAAATGTATTTCAGACCAACAAGAGGAGAATGGAACAGATATCGATACCTCTGCTGATGGTCATCATATGTGTTAGAAGCTTCTCTGCAGCAATTTTTACAAACAAATATATTTGTTATTCATTTATAAATAGCATTTTTTTTTTTATCTGACTCATTTTGCCCTGTGAGCACTGGAAAAGGTAAGGATAATTGGCTCAGCTAATGGATGGATGGATGGATGGATGGAAACTGACCTAACCATCATGCATTTTTGGCCTTGATTCAATGTTTCCAGGTTTCAGCACACATCACTTGTAGAAAAGGCATCGTTCTATTTATTTATTTTTTTTCATGTGATGAAGGGAAGGGTATATTTAAAAAAAACACTCATCTCAAAATGTCTCAGGCCTCGGGTAGCTGATTCATAACCATATTGTGTAAAACTGATTACATCTCATCTTTTTAATTATGCATGAAATGTGAATAAATCCCCTTTAAATTTCACCTCTTTTACTCTTCTTGGCCCCAGAAACTGCCCTGGACTCTGCAATTTAGCCAGATTTTGTCATCATGTCCCATCCGTGCTCCCCCCCACCCACCACCCATACAACCGATTCATGTTGTGTGTCACAGCATTGGAAAAAAAGTGAAAGATGATCATCTCTGTGGCAAAATATTATTTGACACACCAGAGTGGATTGGGTGCTAATATGCAATCACTGACTCGAATCTAGACTTCCATACTTGCACTCAAGTAGGAGTTAGAGAGTGAGTACACAAATATGTTTGAGTGAGTCATGGAGAAGAACGGTGAACAGAGAGACCTGAAAAGGAGAGAAATCCCCCTTTTATTCATCTCAGGCAGAGAGAAAGAGAGAGAGAGGGAGAGAGAGAGAGAGAGAGAGAAGTGGTAAAGGTAAGATCAGTCAGCCCAGCAGAGAACAGACGTTAAAGAGTTAACCAGAAATATCGTCATTCCAGTCAAAACCATCAAGTCTTCCTTTGAGTCACAGTCCTGGGAACAGAGAGATTTGTGAAAAGGCCCATTTATTACATATATAATAAATAAAAAGCAGAAATATTTCATTTTTACATATCCGTTCTTCATCCTCCTCTTATCTCTTACATTCAAGCAGGCTGCTTTTTGTACCGTCATCATATCTTGTGTGTCATGGTGGTAAAAAAATAAAAATTTAAATAAAAAATCACAGAACAGACCACTTCTGATGCTTTTGATCATTTTTTGCAGGTTTTGAAATGAGGTTGCACGTATGCACCACAGTCAAAATCGTACTCTCACTCCTCCGAGGCGTTCACACAGTCCAAACATGGAAATTACACACAAAAGCAGTCCTAACTCACTCTTTTTGTGATGTCACAAAGTGTACAGCAGTTTAGCCCCGCCCACCCTCAGTAACTGCTTTGTGAATGAAGCCCATTACTCAACAGTCAGAACAGAGCTCATTTACATTCAGCAGCCTTATGTGAATGTAAAGGGATTAAGAGAGGTGGAAAAATAGCAGAGGAGGCCCAAGTTCTCACACTCACTACTTCGGGTTCAAGTTCAGATACAAAAAAAAACAAAAAAAAACAACCCCGGTGAAGATCATGCGTCGTTCTCAGTCAAAGCAAAGAGCACAACAATGGAAAAACAATGAAAACCCATGCAAGGTGAAGAAAGTTCCGATATCTGTGCTAAAACGTGGGAGAAAAAAATGCACAAGAACAGCTTCCTGAAAGTTCTGCTTGAGACCAAATGAAGCGCACTCCTGTCAAATTGAATTGCATCATAAAGTTGCAGGATTCGGGCCCTGCCAACAAAGCCGACGTGAAAAAACGGATTTTTCCTGCAGAAATCTGAAATCATTCAAATGGAAAGTCATGATGTGACATATATAGGCAGAAATATATACGCTCTATATATCGCTGCTATTAATGGCTCATGTGATGCCTCCAAATTGTGTTTTATACAACAAATAAAAGGATCTAATATTGAGTGGAGAGAAATACACCTGTCAGTTGAAAGATTATTCATATACACACTCTGAGACGTCACGTGTGGTTTGGAGTGACTCGATTCAGAAATCGAATTGCCCACAGAGAAGAGTTTGCCTTTGACTGTTCACCAACATATTTCCATTCCACGCTTCTCAGCGTACGCCTCGGCCGACAACATTTCTCAGAACACTCAGAGACGAGTTCTGAGATTCGAGGCCGAAACAGCAGCGTGGGGGGGTCATTTCTTTAAGGGCAACATGGAGACCTCAAGTTTGATTGGCCTAGACCCCAAAACTCCACCGTGCAACCGTCGTATCCCCGTGTAGGGAGGACCGACTCTATCTTTTTGGCGAAGCGAATGTCAAATGACTTAAACTCTTGCCAAGTCCATCTGATTTCCAATCCCAGACGGCAAGCCGAGAAAGGCGTGTAAGCTCTGCTCCCCTTTTGCAGAAGTGAGGCGATATTTTCCGTCAAGACATTTCTTGGTTCCCTTTTCGAAATAAAGTTTATATTGTGCTACTTTTTCGCCGTGACCCCTGTGTTCGAAATTGACTCTACAGCTTCCTCGTGATCTAAAAGAAGAAACTGTTTTACAGAAGTGAGAATCGCTGCATGCAGTAGTCAGGGGATATTAGGACTTCAAGATAGACGCTGTAATATTTACGCCATCCAGTAGAATCCAGAGGACCTTTTTGATTTTGGGGGATTAAGGAGAATCCCTAAAAAGGAATATGAATGAAAGCATGTTGGTGATGATGGGATCTGCTCAGGCCCAATGCCAGGTTTACAGACCCCCAACACTGAGCTGGGGGACTGCCATCTTTGGAGCCCCATCCTTGAATTAGGGTGCAGAATTACAGTGTTCTACTGCTCTGGTGGCAGAATGCAATCAAATTCTAACATCAAGCGCAAAGCCTTCTGCTCAGAGCAGAAAGGACAGGTCAGAACCCCTCATTAATAATGATAAAATATAACAAACGATCATCTAAATCCAAAGGCAGCCTCTTTATGGACAGGAGGGGGTAGAATCAAGGCCCCCCTAAAAATGTATGTTCAATTTAGCAGGACGTCCCAGCACCGAAATCCTTAAGAAATCCTAGAAAAATGTGAGATGTGCAGCTTCGGACCTGGATAAAGTGCCCAGAGAAGATAAATTGATAGGATGAGCAGATAACTTTGCCCAGGAAATGAAAAAGTTTCAGTTGAAATTTCAGTAACAAAAAAAAAAAAAAAGAAAGAAAAAAAGATTCTGATCTAAGAAGAAGGGGAAAATGTACAATCTGTTTTTTTTTCTACTGAAAGTGAAACTTGGGTGATAAAAGAGAAAATCCCCAAACGGTCATGTTGATTTCTCTTCCAGGAAACAGAGTTTGACACAACGTTTCTGCTGAGGTCAGAATTAAGTACAGAACAGGATTTTTTTTTTTTTTAAATAAAAAACCACAATATTTAAGCAATGATGGAGGCTCATAAATGAACCCATGGATGCCAAATTAAGAATATGGAGCCAATCTCTCTGCTCTGGACATTCATCATACATGTCAAACATATTCCCAGTTCATTTACACACATCCAGCTGGACACGTCCCGTTCCAGAATGAGGCTTGGCAGACACTGATCTTCCAGTGGTAGGATGGAGGTAGAATTAAATCAGTTCTTGAAGAAACCCAATTGAGATCAGAACCAGGGGACAGCTCGGTGCTCTGGTGATGGACGTGAATATTGGGAGTGATCTAGCACAGGAAGCATGAATATCAGAATGAGCGGTTTGGTGTCATGTTGTGACCCATGTGCTAACCACACTCGTGCATGCTGCAGTGGTATACTGCCCTCACACGTCTCTCAACAGCATCTGTGCACCAAGGAGAAACATCTGACCACCTGTTACACACACTTCTGAACAGAGACTCCTATCAATATTCAAAACCACCAATGTGCTTTTTGAGAACAACCTCAATTATCATGCACACGGCCACAGCAAGTCACACTTCCTGCACGAAAATAAATGAAATGGCTTTTATGAAAGTGTGTATTTTAGGAAAATCTGTTGTTTCAATATATTTCCACTTGATACAATTTTTTTATTTTTAACTCCATTTATTGTTTATTCCATTTGACATATTTCCGTAATGCTGCTCGCCTTTTTATTTGCCAAGTTTTGCCATCTAATCAGTTTTTTGTGGACATTTCATACTATTTATGTTTTTTTTTTCTTTCATTTTAAGCACCTTGTTGTAATGTTATGTGCCATCTTCCAAATAAAGATTGAAAAAATTTTTTTTTTGCAATAATCTCCATTTTTTGCCATTTCCAAAAGTGACGTAGCGAATTTAATTATGCAGTTAATTGTTGTCTTTCATTTCATACGTTTTAAGATGTCATTCTGTAGTTTGTCATTTTTTCCCCATTTTAAACAGATTTTGTGTCAATTCTGTTTTGCATTGTTTTATTTTCACATGCTCATGTTACTTTCCGTGTATTATATCTTTGATCTTTATAAATCTTTCAGATGCTGTGATGGTGAAACGTCAGTGGGAATTACAGCAGTGAGCTGCTTTGAGAGATTATTGATGAAAACAGATAAAGATAAAAGGCTGCAGTTCTGAGGCTCCACCACCAACCAATGATCAGTGCCAAGCAGATACTGATGGAGCTCCATCTGTTATGTGTCTGAAAAATGACACTTAAACTCTTTCACATGAACGTCAAAAAATAAGCAGTGCCTCCTACTGGCCATCAAGGCAGGAAGACAAATATCAGAATTATGGCAAAAATAAGAAAATAAACATATTCAAATTAAAAGATGAAAAGAAGGCAGTGCAGGGGCGCCTCACAGCTAGAAGGTCCTGGGTTTGATTCCCAGGTGGGACGGTCCGGGTCTTTCCTGGGTGAAGTGGACATGTTCTCCCCCAGTCTGTGTGTGTGCGCGTTTCCTCCATGAGCTCTGGTTTCCATCCACCGTCCTGTCCTGCGATGGACTGGCGACATGTCGAGGGCGTTTTCCCCGCCTTTCGCCCTGTGAGAGCTGGGATAGACTCCAGCAACCCCGTGGCCCCCCCAATAATTAACCCCATAATTAGGACAAGCGGCTCAGAAAATGAATGGGAGTGAAAAGAAACTCAAAGGCCACAGTGCCAAGCTGTGGAAAAAGTGACAGGAAGAACAGAAGAAAGGTGATACTGTTTTACAGACTTAGTACATTTTTCAAATCTTCCTCACAACCTGGTATTTCTCTTCTTTCATTCATGTCCTCTGGAAGGCCAAATAAAACAAACCCACGGGACAGTGTTCTCGTCAATTTCCTTTATTTCATCTGTCGTTAAAGTTACAGCTTTCCACACCGATTTAGTTATTCACAACGATCTGCTTAAAGAACCGGCTCCTGCTGGCAGCTGCTGATGTAAATGTACATCTTTTCCACTTTTACTGGCACAGCCCTTCCAGATTCTTACGCTGTCGTCCTCCGAAGCTGTGCAAAATATAGCAAATACATCTGCCAGGTTCACAATCTAAAAACAAGCAATGCTGAGGGCAGCCTCCATTCTGGACCCAAAGGCAAGAGAAAGAATAACAGATTAATGGTTCCCTGAAAAATAGGAGAGAAAAAAAAAAAAGAAAAATCACAGTTTTTTAAAAACATTGGCAGGAAGGCTACAGTGCTGAGGTCCCCGAGTCCTCAAATGCTAAGAAACACAGTAAGATCACAGGTTACTCATATTGTTCCCTAGTTTACTAAAATTCCTGCTGCTTAACACTAAATCCAGCTGCGCTCTTCACACCACAACACAGCAAAGCATCCGTGATCAGTCAGAAAAGGCAAACACAAGGCAAAAAAAAACAAACAGGACCAGATTGATTTTGTCGGCTGTAGCAGCACCATATCAGATCATCACTCGGCTTTAAGGTTCGCCGCGATAATGAAACCTTATAATCTCAACTGCTCAAACAGGAATGGTTCTGGAAAGATCAGGAAACGCAAAAAAAAAAACAAAAACAAAGGGCGAGTCACGAGTGCTTATTTGCTCTATGGAATATTCAAGGTGTACAAGAGGAAAGTCATGAACAACTTACTGCAGAAACACACCCGACCGTTCGGGGGGGGTTTTGGGAGATGGCTGCTGCCTTAGGTTTGTGTGGTAATGTGGGGGACGAAGGTCTCGGAATCTTTGTTTTGACGTTATTTTAGGAAAATTAAACATTAATTCATGGAATATCTTTAACTGAGTGTTAAAATGCCTCTCCCTGGTCCTGTGAGAAACCTCTCATTTTTTTGGTCCATGATTTTGATATTTCAGTCAACTGTAACAGACCCATTTTTCCCCCTCCAATGAAAACACAGTCAGGTCTGGGTGGGGCAGGTTGGCGTTGCCCTGGTGTGTTTGGGGGAAGCAACGTTAGATCAGCTCAACGTAATTGGCTGGAAACATTCCGAAATGGCCGTCGGGACTGTATCCTCGCCACCAGCCTTCATCGATCATTTCTATGCCGGTGATGACATCATCTGGGTCGAATGAGACCTCTGTGTCATCGGCTACGAGAGAGAGAGAGAGAGAGAGAGAGAGATGAAGCCATATCACAGAAAAGAGAAACATTATACAGAAACATAAACCAGACACTAGTTTCAAGCAGTTCAATATAGAAGCAGCGAACAACAGCTGATTCATAACTTTCCAACCGTACTTTACTTATGAAACACAAACTACACCAGGAGACACACAAGGCTACAATCATCACCGCAATAAAATCATTTCCTAACCACAGCGCTGGACACATCACAGCTTTAACAGCACATTTGTGCCTTTGGGGTTTTTTTTCCGTTACACGGATCCACCTCCAGCCTGTCAGAGTGAAAGCGCTGACGTAAAGTGAGCATTTTCTTTACAGCAAAGCGAATCATTTCCGCTTTTGGTTCCTGACCACACTGACAGGTTTAGCTGTCCAGAGTGAAGTGAAAGTGACTGTCATTGTGAACACACAGCACAACCGAATGCAGCCTCTTCATTTAACCCTGGAGCTACTATACATTTACAGCATTTTGCAGACACTCTTATCCAGAGCGACTTACATGTCCTAATTACAGGGACAGTCTCCCTGGAGCAACTCAGGGTCTTGCTCCCAGAGGTGGGATTTGAACCTGGGATCTCTTGAGCCATAGGTCCTTAAGCAAGTACCCTACCACTAGACCACCACCACCCTACTCAGGGTTAAGGGTCTCGTTCAGGGACCCGGTGGTGGGTTTCAAACCTGGGACCTCTTGAGCCAGTGGTCCATAGGCACGTACCCAGCACTAGACCACCACCACGACCTAAAGTACCATGCTCAAGGGTATTGGGCACCCTTGAGCTTCTGACCCTAGTACCAACCTCTAAGCCGAAACAAAACTGCTTCAGGTGAGGAATGATCTCAACCTCGACATGGCTTCATCTGTATTGCTTTATAAGTACAGTGCTCTGACTGATTGCGCCACTGGAGCATCATGGGAGAGCGTGAACGCAGCCCCCAACTGCCAGAAATGATGCGGCTGAATATGGAAATTTGATCAAAAGACCAGAGCTTTAGCTGAATAAGGATCTTTAATGCAAAACACCCAAATCTTATTTGTTTCACTTTCTTTCCAACATACTAAACTACATAAAGAAGACCCAACTGTCAAGCAGAAAACACTAAACACTTAGTTTAAACGACAAAAAATGAATACATTCTGTGCAGTATAAACATCCAATTATTTATTATTTAGAAGCAAAAGAGTCTATGTAAAGGTAAAACTGCTACAAGTCTACAATTTATCTCTGGTGAGCTGTTGTGAAACAGTAGAGGGGAAAGCAGGGGCATAACCACATTTCTAACCGCATGGCCAGATTTTACCCCGTGGGAAAACTAAAAAAAAAAAAGAAAAGGAAAACCAACATTGTGCATAAATAGGAACGGTTCTTAAAATGACACAAATAGCTTTGAATTTATTGCATGCATGACTGAGTTTGCGCATAATTTCCCCTTGAAAAAAAAACATTTTCATACAAAGGAAAAAAAAATTTAAAAATTGTGCAAAAAGTACGCACCTTTTTTGGATATCAACATGGTCACTGTTTTGCAAAAGCAATAAGGCTGTTTTAGAGGGTCTTAGTCTGCTCTTTTCTCCAGTTTGCTCTGCTTTACTCACCAGCCTGGTAGTCATAAAGTGCTCGAGCACAGATGCCGCGATCTGCCGTGTCCTCGTACAGGTTCTGCTGCTCCTGCTGACAGAGAGAAACACATTACATTCATCTGGAGCAGCATTACATCCTGAACCTGACTTTCTCCAGACGGGTCATTCAGACCAGAGCCTAAACTGTCTAGTGCTGAAGCAGCTGCCCAGAGAGAACCAGCAAAATGACGCGTGGTAATCACCTGTACGCTACGGTTGCATCAGACACACAATCGTTCCTTTAAATCTTCCAAATGCACCATAATACCAGGCGTGCCGATATAGACACGTGTCTGACTGTTAAACATATCCAACCATGGAAAATCTTTCTTCTGAAAGACTGAAAAGGTAGAAGTACCTGAGCTGGCTCTTCATAGATGTTGTCCGGTTCTGATTCTGGCTCATACTGGGGCTGCTCCTCTACATGAGAGTTATACTGATCACTGACTGCCTGCACATCTGACAGACAGACAGACAGACAGACAAATCAGTAAATTCTTCTGATGTTTCTAAGCACTGCTGTTTTTGCCCACAAGATGGCGCTTCATAATGGGAAGCAGAGAGGATGCAATGACACAAACAAAGCAAGAGAAATGTGAGTGAGTGAGTCACCTTCATACTCTGCATCAGCAGCTGTCTCTGGTTCCTCAAATGCACATATGGGAGGCTCCTCAACTTTGGGCTCTACTCATAACACACACATGCATGGAAACACACACTGGTTTACACACTGCTGTCCTACAGTTAAGAGCGAACGGCCTCTTTTAGGAGAGCAGAGCAAAAATAAATACACTTTCTCTTTCACAGTCACACAGACCTGGAACTACATTCACTTCAAGACTGACCTGGCAGCTCACACCAGCACACATTTTTAGATTCAGCCTACAACCCTGTGAAGGGATCTGCATTAAAAGTGTGAGTGCCTACGTAAACGTAGAATATCAATATTCAATTCTACTCAATATTCTTTGAGTAGAATTGACAATATTCTACTAATCACATGTTTAGATGGGCAGAAGCGCAGTTATGACTTGTGAATGGTCATGAAGAAGCAGCTGTCATGGTGAATGAGTCACTGTGGAGAATGGGTTACTGTGCACGTGTGTACCTGTGGCCGGTACAGGAGAGGCTTGGCGTACGGGAGAGCGAGGCGGCTCGGGCTCAGGCTGCTTAGACAGAAAAGGGCTTTTCAACCGCCCTGAGAGACAGACGGACGGACGGACGGACACACAAACACACAGAAAAACACAGAATGAAAAGATCTAAGCCCAAGCTGACAGTTTACATGGGTTACCCACTGAGCAAGTTAGATAATAATGACGGTTGAGCAGAGAGAGAGAGAGAGAGAGAGAGTGAGAGAGAGAGAGAGAGAGAGAGAGAGATGCTAATATGCGTTTGTGTACTGACAAATAGGCTTTTACAACGTTCTGCCAGAGGTGCACTGTAACCAGATGCACAGTCCAGATGTGCATAGGTGTACAGATGTATAGTGCAGAAGTTTAAAGAGGTGAAAAATGCAGAGGTCTACAGTGCAAAGAAGTACAATGTCCAGGTGTACAGAGCAGAGGAGCCCAGTGCGCTAGATGTATAGTGCAGAGGTGTGCAATGCCCAGGTGTACAGAGTTCGTAGAGTCATCACCCAGTTGTTGGAGAGCATGTGAAGACTGAAAGTTCAGCTCTTTAGGCTTTTTTTTTTTTTTCTTTTCAGTAATCAAGATCAAGGTTTCTTTCATCCGTAGATATTTTATGCTGGTGATGCATCAATCTCTATTTCAGAACCTGGTGTCCGTCTGCACTACATTAAATTCCTGACTTTGGTGAGACGCTGTAGCCAGAAAGAAACCTCCTTCAGTTTGTCTGAACATGCGCTGCAAACTGGAGCACACTTCACGCTTCCCCTTCACCCTGGCCAACATGCAAATACAACACTCCTGAAATAAACTCTCACTTTTAGTAACGCAGGGCAGATTTTATCTGACCAACACACTTCAGAGGCTACGTGGCCAAAAATGAAAAGCTAGCTAAGGAGAGCATGGGTGCATGTGTTCGGTGTGCTTACGTGCACTTACGCTCGGGAGATTTTCACCGTCACATTTTATTCCTGTTTGTTGTGAGCAAGGTCACTGACCGTGGCAAAAATGTCTTTTTTTATCTGCATTTTATCTTTTTGTCTGCATTGGTCTATAACTCTCATCGCATTTATTCATTTTCCTTTTTCTCGTTTTTAACGGATATCTGCTTAAGGCATTTGGTGTTATATGTACCAAAAATTCCAAAATACAATTGTGGGGATTATGAACGGTAGATCTGAAAGTTTTAACTGTGCTCACCGATTACACCGGACTCTATTTTAAAAAGTGAGGAACACTAAGAATTCCATGATATGAGCGCAGTAATGACAAGCTTTTGGCTTCTAGCTTAACTCTGAGCAACTGAGGTTAAGCCTATTTTGGAACAGAACAAGCTCACACAGGTATAAATATGCGAGATTAGGTGCGTGTGTGTCTCTAACCTGGCTGTGGGCTGGACGGCGTGTTGTCTGTGCTGCTGGATGGGATGCCTCTTTCTCTTTGCTGGAACATTTCTCTGGGGTTAACAGAACGCTGGGAGATAAGAGACGCAGCCTCCTGTTTTAAGCACACACACACACACACACACACACACACACACAAACACACAGGTTATCCAAGCACAATAACAGTCCTAAAATTAAATATATACACATACAAAACTGCAAAAAGCTGGAATCACTGTTCCCAATATAATAAAAAAATATAATAGTATAAATATTTTTAAAAAAAAATTCACTGCATCAAAATTAAGTGAATTTTTTTCATTCATTTAGGAAATGTGAATATTTTACTTTATTTTACAATAAAAAGTTACAAATCTGAGAATATGATAGTTATTTCAAGTAGTGCAGTTACTAAGTTAAAAGTGCCTCCTTTTTTAACCCCTTCCAGCTTAAAAACCGTCAGTAAAAAAAAACAACAGCTGCATTTTATCTTAAAAACACACTGCATAGACTCCTGCCTGGTATTTCAAAAAGGATAAAATCGTAAAAAAAAAATAAATTGCACAAAAGTACAGTTTAATATTTAATAACTTGCTCTGAAAAATCTATTAATACAGCCTCTGTCTACCTTGGTCTCTGGTTTAAGATCCTCTACTAGAAGCCTTTAAATGATATAAAGGATTTACTATTTTGAGTGATTCCAACCTTTTGAGCAGCTGAGTGTTAAAAGATTGTCGGGGAGAAGCAAAGCTGCACCACCAATCGAAAGACTGGAAAACAGAAGTGTGTTAGACTTTCTCGTGCTGAAGAAATGCTCAAAGATGAAAGAAAACGAAGGACTGAGGAAAGAGAAGGAGGCGTAAGAGTTCATTAGCGGAGTTGCGAGGTCCCGAGGCCAGCCTGCACGCTTGCGGTGCTAACACACTCACGTTTGCTTTCTCCACAGACTCCGCTCGCTTAAAGCCTTTGGGTTGTGCTGGCAGTGATTCCTCCTCCTACCAGACATGAACACACACTTTAATCCGATCTCACACACACACGTTAATGCTGTGATACATTACATTAGGGCGGCGGTGGCCTAGTGGTTAGAGAGTCGGCCCTGGATCGGAAGGGGTGGGTTCGATTCCCTCCCCAGTAGGTTGCCCTGAGGTACCCTTGAGCAAGGTACCGTCCCAGTCACTGCTCCCCGGGCGCTTTCATAGCTGCCCACTGCTGCACGGTGTTTGCATGGGTTAAATGCAGAGGTCCAGTTTCGTTGTGGTTCACTGGGTGCTGTGCTGTGACCTCGCAATGACAAGAATAGTTACTTTCACTTTCATTTTTTCCACTTTCAAATCAATTACTTGATAATAAAACAAGGTTTCTGGGCAAACAAGTGTCAAATACGCCATGTCCGTCAAACGTTTGACGCAACAGCATCCATCTCTAATCGCTAGCCGACGGCTGACGCTGCACTAAAATCATTCACAGTCAGGTTTTTTGAAAAAGAAATGTTTAACAATAATTCTAATAGGGGGTCATACGGGGATGGACACGGGCATAACCGCATGTCGCGGTCGCAGCTGTTCTAATTTTAAAGCGTTCATTTCCTGGAAGAGGTCAGACTTCAAATGTGAGAGCATAAACACCTTAACAACAAAACTGACAGCCTCTGGGGCCTTCTTTTCGAATCAGCTTCTAAGACCGAAAGGAACCAGAAACTGAGAAGCATCACAATGCAAGCTAACAAATGTCGTTTTGAGAACGCCTTACCACATTTTAATATACACGGTCCACCTTATCTCTGCAGTTTTATTGTGCTTTCGATAAGAAAATCCCCAACAGGCTGTGTTACGGTTTATAATCGCCCCATACGACACCATACCAGCACAACAACAGCCTGTGATGATCTCCGTCAAAAGTTTAATTCACTGAAATAATCCCCACCCCCAACACAGTGAAGTGAAAGTGACTAATTGTCATTGTGAAGCCCGGCCCACAGTGAAACACAACTAAATGCTTCCTCTGCATTGCACCCACACACACCGTGCAGCAGGAGGCAGCTATTTAAAGCGCCCGGGGAGCAGTGATGGGGACGGTAGCTTGCTCAAGGGTACCTCAGAGCAACTTACTGGTCAGGAATTGGAACCCAAACCTTGTGATTCTGGGGCCAGTTTGAACATTTTAATACATCTCTACAGTACTTGTTCATACTTCTGTAACTCATGTCATCCTGAAGGGCTTCACTTTGCATCAGCTGGGGGAAATGGGTGCAAATGATTAGTCAATCATTATGGGGCAAGCTGGCAGCCGCAGGTTTACAAAAGGTGAGCAGACTCCACCGACTGGTGGCCAATAATTCCTCATTACGGCAAAATCAATGAAGCACTCGGAAGTCCTCAGGAAAAAAGAAACTCCTAGATTTAGCCCTTTTCGTACTATTACATATGAGACTGCAGCGATTACTGCCACAAAAGAACCGCACTGCCATGAGGTTCAATGCTATTACATACACATTTACTCACTCTGGACGTCTATAAAGAAAACAAAATAGAAATAAACATTTTTATTTACCTTTGTAGCCTTCATAGGGGGGAAATAAGCTCATTCAGACTCTTTTCGGCCATAAAATCCACAAAAAAGGGAGTAGATCTAATTTAAATAGCTACCACTAGGTCTTATTATTCAGTACAACTGTGAAGTTTTTGGCTCCCAAGGTTACCAAAATGAGATTCTTATGAGATAAGTCTGTCCTTGAGGCTTATTCAGTCAAAAACATAATTTAATTATCAAGACTCAAGGGATCAACTAATTAAAGGGAAAATAACTTTTTCTGATTCCTAATTCTCCATATCTTCAACAACTTTGATAAACATGTCCATTCTGTAAAAAGAAAACCACTTAAACCACAAAATGTCTCTCAGAATCAGCCGGTATGAGTCTGAACTCTGTGTGTGTAGCCGTGTGTGTGTGTGTGTGTTGCTATCACAAAGCGATTGTGTAAGAGCCTTCACAGAGCATCAAGAGGAGGAAGCTTCTCGTCTCCAAAAAAAAAAAAAAAAACTGGGCGTGGGACAAGAGAAGTAGTCAGTTCTGACACGTCATGAATGGTGCAAACAAAATGGTGAAATGGAAAGTTTTGGTAGGGGCAAATCCAATCATGGTGAAGGTGTTTTTGAAGGCCAAATTGACTCCATCATGTCCGTGTCTCCTCTTTTATTACTGTTCATTAAAATCCCTCAACAGATCCTGTTCTGTCTGCTCACTTCATAGAACTGTGCACGATTTTCATTTAGGATTCAAATCGGAGCTCCATGATTATGGATTCATAGAGAAACAAGAAGAACGCAACAGCTGGGGTGTTCATCTTGCATTCTTCTGTTCTCCTGACCTGGAATCAAGTGGCCTTGATTCCTGCAGCGTACAGGGAGGTGGGGATTGTCCAGGTTTGTGTGTGTCTCACTCACCCACTGCTGTTTCTGCTGATTTTGATTTTCTGCCTCAACCTTCTGCTGGTACTTCCTACAACACAAACACAACATTTTCAGCCTAAAAATACATACACCCAGTTACCAAATGACATTCATGAGTGTGTGTGTGTGTGTGTGTGTGTGTTTCCAGCATGAGTGTAGTTCTGCAGCCAAAAGGGTCTCACTTCTGCTCGTCGATCTGTGAAGCTCTCTCCTTGGTCCTCTTCTCCCTCAGAGCTGCCTCTTTAGCTTCTCTGTCTTTCCTCTCTCTCTCCAGCTGCTGCCGCTCCTCCTCGGCTTTCTTCTTCTCCTCCTGGCGCCGCTTCTCCTCATCTTTCTGAGGAGGGAGAACGCGGAACGTTAGTTTCTGCTGTTTTTTCCGCCTCTTCCGTTCATTAAGAATCAGATCAATGACTGTTGTCTTTGTCTTACCTCAGCCTGTGCCCAGAAGGTGTCCTTATTGGTCCTTTTGATTTCAGACATGGCGTTTGTCTTCTGATACACAGAACCCTGTGTGTGTGTTAAAAAGACATTCATACATTTGCTCATGTCTGATATTTTATTATTTTTATCATTATTTATTTTACTTCAAGCGCTAAATGCTGGCAGTTTTTGCTGGTCATGAAGCAGTGAAGATGTTTCCAGATGGTCAGATGATTCGTTTGCTGCTGATGCGGAGTGGTCGGGAACCTCTTTATCTAGATCGTTGCATCTTTAGGAACTTCACACTGTCAAACTTTCGTTCCCATTTCTTCCATTTAATCAACTCAATACACCAAAGATAAAAGATTAAATAGTTTTTCTGACAACATTGTTTCCCCAGCAAAAAAAGAGAAGTGGCTAAAAACATGCACTGCTGCACAAAGCAGCTAGAAAATATCTATGTGGTGGCTAAAGCATGAGGCATCATGCCATCCTCCCAGTCAGCAGAAATACTGCAGCTCAGCCACATGTTTTACATTCAGATTCACCAGCTCAACTTGCACCGCTGTGATACAATTTAGGAGATGATGAATTAACCCTGATGAATTCTCAGGACTCAACACATCGTTCAGACACTAATGCACAATAGCACTTATGTCCACAGAGGCCGAGGCCGCAGGTGATCAACGCAATTGGTGAATAGAAATGCTGTTGGAAGAGGAGACGCCGCCACATTCCCGGTCAAATCCTGTCACAGTTCAGTGCCAGTGTGTTCCAGATAAACAAGCTGCAGGCTGGCACCGGCCCTGGCACCGGCCCTGGCACACACTTACCATCATAAGATACTGCTGCAGCTGCCCACCTCTCGCCAGTCTAGTCATCATCAGCTTATAGTCCAAATAAACACCAAATACCATTCGCTGCCAATCGCTAAACAAATCACAGCAGTAGTGCTGCTTCAGATTTATCCTCCTGCACAAGCTCATGATTTTCCGAAACATGAACAGGTCTCATCTGAATGGATGGTACTAAACCAACGTTCCCAGTTTCAAAGTTTTCGGGATTTTCTGGCTTCTCTTGATCGCCATTCTCTAAAAACAGCTTCAGGCACAACGCTAAATAAAGCCAGGGTTCTTTAGAAGAGATGAGTGGCATCATTGTTCCTTAAAGGCATTTATGTAGCGTTCATTTTTGTCACAAGACTATGAGTAGATGTTCTGAAATAGCGTTGATGACAAAACTGTAAAACAAAGAAGACTTTCATTTTTAATCCCCTTTTACTGACAGCAATACTTAGACCTCCATATAATATCCAAGAACTTGGACAATACTGTTCATCCACCATTTTTGTTTTGGCACATATTCAGTTTAGTTATAGCGTCAATTCCGCTGGCAAAACGTAAAAATTCTCCACCGTAATAACTGCACTGGTGTCAGATGCCCAAAAACTCCACACCAGTCAGAAACGACGACACACTAAAACCGCAATACGGGTTTGCAAGTTGTACAGTCAACAACATGCTTCAGAACTCTAGTGAAAGTGTGTGTGTGTGTGTGTGTGTGTGTGTGTGTGTGAGAGACCGTGAGAAACACTCACCACAGGCCCCTGAGGCCCCGAGTCTCTGAAGCGGCTGGACTCTTTGTGGAAGCTGTAATTGGCTCCTGAAGCTTTAGCCACTTTCTCCATGATGCTCTCAGGTTCAACATCCTCCTCTGCTCGAGCGTTTATGGTCACGTGTGCTCCCTGCACCGAAAAAAAGGCCCATGAGAGTGACAATGATTATCAATGAACTCAAGTGAACAGCCGACCTTCACAAAGTCGCGAATAATACATATACTGTAGTTCCCCAGTTTTTTTTTTTGTGGTTTGGTTGCTTCCCCTCTCATCACTTCTCTTTACATCGCTGGTTTTTCCTTTCATACACTTCTGCACTTCTAATAAGGGATTAATAGGGAGCTTCTTTTCCTCCTCAAGCAAAAAAAAAAAAAAAAAAAAACTAACTCCGTTCCGACAGCGTCGCAAGAAACGTGTTGAGAAAAAAAGATGCGAATGAACTGCCAAAGATTTGAGCAGAATCAAACATGAAGCTGCCAGGAACCGCGATCCTCGAGTGCTGTCATATTCCAGAACTGAACCTACCTGGAGTGTCCGGAAGTACGAGGTGTTCAGTGCTCAGAGACGTGGACAAAGTAAGGAAGACTGAAACCCGACCACCACTTAACGAGACGCATCAGTGGAAACGTCAAGACTGGGGACAAGGAATATTTCCAGACAGATTTTTAAAGGTTTGATGGAGATGGGATGAGAGTGACTCTTGATGGATCGGATGGATGGGCCCGTGTCTGGATCAGTAACTGGCACAGAGCTCCACCTCCACTCAGATGCCGGCAAGGTGGAGGTGGGGTACTGGTTTGGACTGGTATTTTTAAAGATGAGCTAGTTGGACCATTTCAGGTTGAAGATCTCAAAATCAACTCCCAATCCTGCTGCTAGCCTCTAGAAGACTTCCTTCAAACAGCACTTTCAAGAAGACCATGATTTTCTGCAGGACGATGCTCCCTTCTTCACCTGACCTAAACCCAAATGTGGGATTGTGCACACATTTGTATCCCCAGAGAACGTTCACACTCACAGCTCCTTTAGGAAACACTCAGGTTTCAGGGTTTTTAACATTTTGGATTGACTGATAGTGCTGGATTTGGTCCAGATTAAAACAAATCCTCAAAATCCTCACTAATAACTGCACACAGTGTAGTCCTGCCCTGTGGTGTACTAGCACTCTATGAGGGTTAAGCTCCAGCACCACCTGTGACAACTCAGGATAAGCGGTAATGAAAATGAGTGAAGGTAAAGGCCCGGATGCATTTCAGACGCTCTGTTGTTGTAACCATGACGACATCAAAAGTGTTCAGTCAGTACTTCTCACTGGCAGAGCTCAGTTCTGGGGTCCTGGGGTCCTGGGGTCCTGGGGTGGTGGGGACGCATACCAGAAACCTAATCAGATTAAAATGCTGATATAATTTCTAGCCTTTAATAATAGATCATTATTATTATTTCTAGAGTCTAGAAAAACGCAGACAATAAGCTACAAACAGAGAAGGACTCTTGAATTGGGTCATATTTTCCTGAAGCCAAAAACATTGACAGTGCACCGTCCTGTGAGCTACATGGTCGCATCAAGTTGATTCTTTGCATGCTGTGCAGAATGACTTCTATGTCTTCAGTGTCTGACTCCTCCTGCAGTTCTTTCACTTTCACAGGATTTGCAGACATTTTCTCTTCTGTCAAGCACTCCCTACCTCTGTGTTCCCTTTCCTTTTCTGACTAGTTGGAAGAAGAAGTTACTGATTTACTCAGAAAAAGTCATATCACCTGACTGCTGGAACTCAAACCTCAAAACAACCAATCCTGTGCAATTCATATCATATAACAGAATATTATGTATATATAATAACCCCCCACCCCAACAAGCATGGGTTTAATTAATTCCTCCTTAGAGCAGCAGGTTGATTACATTTATTTTCCACATTTAAAACAGTTGATAATCAATTACGACAGACTATAGGGACACGGTGACCCTTAAAGTGAAGACATGTTTTGAATGTGTGGACATTCATGCGTTTCAGACACAGAAACCATCCAAATAAGCCTGTCTTTTATCTGCGGGTGGGGGATCCACTCTTTTCCCTGTTTACACCACTCTGACTGATCTGCTGGAGAGATCAGATAAAGGCACAGGACTAAAACAAACCCATAATTCCAAGCTTTAACTGTACGCAGTGTGTGTGTGTGTCTCAATGTGAAAACATAAGAGTTACCTTCAGGAAGTTAGCCATGGAGCTTACGTGGTTGGCACACAGCCCTTTCCTAGCATCTTTTACCCCCTCACCAGTCTGTAAATACACACACACACACACGCACACACACACACACACGATGAGTGAATTTTAGTAACTGACTATTATTTTCTCAGAAATGAACAACTAAAACAGATGCAAAACCTGAAGATATTGGTTAAAGATTTTGCATTATTATTTATTAAAAATAAAAATTTAAACGCTGATCATCTGAGATCTGAAGAATTTTCTCTAAAACATCTAAACAGCAAAAAATGTTTAAATAGATGTGATAATTATGAACTGTAACACAGATGGTAGATCTTCTCATGCTGTGGCTCCAAAAATGAAGTGAAAGTGAAAAGAAAAAAAAAAAAAGAAAAAAAAAATGTTGAAAAGCACCCACCCAGTTGATGAGGACGTATTTGGGGAGGCCAGAGTTGGGGTCTTGGACTCGGCAGAAAGCGTACATCACCTTACCACTGTTCAGCTCCTCCACCAGCTCCTCCAATCCACCATCTAAATAAACACACACACACAGGGTGTCCAGCTTTTTGAACACATCCACCTCCGAATTCTCACAACTGTTGAGGTGCAGAAGAGCAGGTCTCAAAACTTCACGTACAGAACTGTAAGGAAATGTGAGAGATGTGGTGTGTTTGGGACGTTTCCAGTGATTGGAGTTTCTCAGTAACACTCACCTCCTTTGGCAGCCAGGCGGATATCATTGGTGTTTCCCTCGTAGGTGAACAAGGCCCTACGAGAACAGAACAGAACCCAGTTACAACACTGGATCCCGCTTTTAGAACACACTTCTCACAGCAGAGTGCGTAACAGTATAATGATCTGTTTACACGAGGGGTGTAGAACTCCTTCACATATACTTCTGGTTAAGTCTAGTGGTAGGATACTTGCCTATGGACCTGTGGCTCAAGAGGTCCCAGGTTCAAATCCCACCTCTGGCACTACCACCACTGGGTCCCTGAGCAAGACCCTTAACCCTGAGTGTCTCCAGGGGGGACTGTCCCTGTAATCAGGACATGGTAGTCGCTCTGGATAAGAGCGTCTGCTAAATGCCACTAATGTAAATTAACCACATAATTATCATCACCACCACCATCAGAGTTATTTTACTAAAAAGAGTTTATCCCACCAATCTAAAATAAACCAAATCATCTTGGTATGTGAATATATACCAAACCCATCTCATCATTCTTTTCACTTTATTGAAAACGCTAAGAATTAAGACTAAACAACAGCTATTATTGTGATATTTAGGACCAATACTTCGCCCGTGATTTAAATATTGCTTATTTTTAGATACTCTCTGTGTGATGTCATGCAGAGCACAGCATGAAAGGCTGCCACTCGTCATAGTCGTGTTGTCATGAATGCGGGTGTTTACTTCCTTCAGACTGGTTCTACTTACACTGGTGGGGAAAAAAACTTTGCAAGGTTGTGTTCTCAATACCCCTCTAGAGGTGAGCCCTTCTAAAATCCTATTGGTTGCCACCAAACCATGTCACCTCATTACCATAACGTCCACAGGCCCACATTGCATTTTAACAGCTTTAGACTTTCGGAGAAGAACTGATCTAAAAACATGGTACAGTGCCAAAGTCTTGATCCACCCCTCGTTCCAAATTTGCTTTCAAAGAGCCTCCAGACGGTGTAATTTATGTATTATTTAGGAATCCTGCCGTTAATGTTTTTGGCTCTCATTTTTAGCCCAGGCCTGCTGAAAAACATTTGTTTACTTTTTTTTTCCCCACTGAATCGTCTTAACATGCCAAAGATTTGACATTTTGACAGGCATACGACAATAACAACAAGATGTTTCCGTAGGAAGTACAAAGAAATGAGGAACAACTTTTGGACAGTATTTCCAAGATGATGTTTAAAAAGACTCTTATTATCTTATTTCCTGCTCTTTACTCAGGCTCGGACAGCCCAGCAACCAGTGTGGTGTTGCCAAAGTAGACAGGACAACAACCATTTATCGCTGATTGGCATTATAATTTCAATTTAATCTATTAAACATTAATACAAGAAAATTAAAAACATGCAATAAGACAAAGTAAAAAAGTTAAATGTAGACGTTTGATAGTTGCAGTCCTTGCGTGAACCACCTCATGGACTTGCCAAGGAGGTTAGTGTTGACGAAATGTTTTGAGATGACCGGCTACCTTCCAAAAAAAACTAACTGTAACAAACTAAACCAGATGCTAAAATGATTTGACACCAATGCCCTGCAAATGAGCCTTCAGCTTTGGTTCACTCGCTCTAAACAAAGCCATTAGTGTGCGGAGGAAGCTGTGTCAACTTCCTGTCTGAAACCTGGGGCCACCGAGCCCACGCTCACTGTCACACATGGAGGAAGTGCGGTGGAGAAGAAAGAAAAGGGCCTTACACAATCACAAAGCGAGAATGCTTTAAGAAGGCTCTTTTTTAAGCAAGGCCCAGTCATCATGACCTGCTCTAGAAATCTAAATGACAATAAAAGCCGTTGGGTTCCCAGGGGTCAACGTGCATTTTAAAAAAGCTGAATTTTTTGATTACTTAAGCGGAACATCAAACCTGTCCTGTAAGAGCAGAGATAAGGGGCATTTACAACCCTTTATTTTGGGGCATCAGTTATCCAGCTTTTTAATCCTAAAGTCCTGCTTTGAAAAATGATCTTGGTCTCGTTTCACTGCTGCTGACTCAGTGATTTTTTGGGCTGATTCAGCCATCGAACATGCCCCGTCGTCCTTTCCTCGGATTGTGAATGGCAAGTTTCAGAAGCGACAGATTCCTAAAGAACAAAAAGGTCCTCTGCATCTTCCTCCTTCAAAACGTCCACCACTACGTCCATAAACCTCCTCTTTGTTCTTCCTCTTCTCCTCTTTCCTGGCAGCTCCATCTTCAGCACCCTCCATATAATCCGATATAATCCTCGTCTCTCCCCTGGACATGTCCAAACCAACGCAACCTTGCTTCTCTAATTCTTGATATGGCTTTAAGTGTAAATAAACCAAAAGAAGTGTCAAATTCAAAACGTATTCTGTACAAGTAATACGGTATAGCTGCTCATCGTTAGATCAAATGGGCTCCTTCAATGCCTTCTGCAAGCGGCGGTTCCTTGCCTATTCACAAATCACAAATACTATTGTATACCACACATATTCCTCATAGCCATTCCGATCTCTACACTGAAAATGTACCATACACTTTCAAGACAGCTACCATTGTTATTTTAGGTAACCGGAACATGTGTCGGACTTGAAGGACAGGTTAGTTCCATATTAAGGAGTGCTAATGTAATGGTTAGGGAGTTGGCCTCAGGATCTGAAGGTCGTGGGTTTGAATCCCGGACCAGTTGGGACCAGTAGGTATTATGAACAAGGTACCGTCCCCATCACTGCTCCCCAGGCAGCGGGTTGAAAAGCAGAGGATGCATTTTGTTATTTATACATTTACATTTACGGCATTTAGCAGAGCGACAGGTCCTAATTACAGGGACAGTGGAGCAACTCAGGGTTCAGGGTCTTGCTCAGGGACCAGTGATGGTAGTGCTGGAGGTGGGATTCTAACCTGGGACCTCTTGAGCCATAGATCCATAGGCAAGCACCCTACGACTAGACCACCGCCACCCTTGTTATGGCTCACGGTGTGCTGCGTTTCACAATGACGGGAATAGTCACTTTCACTTTCACAACCACGACAACGCAAAGGCCTATCAGAGGCATTAAATACTCCAGACGCCTGGTTCCTTTCAAAACCACTGTAAACTATTCCGCCTTTTTAATAAAGCAGCCCTTTCTGAAACTGAAATTAATACATCATCAAAAATAAACAATACATTTTCACAAATGAAAATCCATCTCCTCATTTAAACATTTAAAAAGATTAGAACGTTGATGCAAAGTGGTGTCAAAGCTCAGGGTAGGAAAATGAAAGTAGTTAAAATGGGTCTTTTTAATTACTCTTCATTTCTAGTCCATTCAGGCATCTGGGCTTACAGCCACGTCTCCTGAGCGCAAGGCTGCGTTACTCATCTTCAGCTTCTCGTGTGTGTGTGTGTGGCCCAGTTGCAGTGAAAAAGCAGCAGTCAGTCACTTCCTGGAAGGACCTGTGCTCCACGCCTCTAAATCACAGCCGGGAGAACTGAGAACTAGGAACTAGGAACGAGCCAGCCAGACGTCAAACGATCATATCAGCACACTGGGCAGTTTGTGTGGCCCTGCTGCTGTAAAGAACGGCAACCTAAAAATTTTACCGGCTTATCTTCATTTAAAGGGCCAGCATCACGTAAAACTGAACTTAGGATGTCAACATATAAATATCCCCAGACTTTATTTGCGGTTTCCTCCGACAGATCTGGAACTGCACGGCCAATTCTTTTGTTTTTGCTGCACTGAAGACATTTGGGATTGAGATCCAGAGAGCAAATGTTACATTAAACTCAAGTTTTTCGAGGGCTGACTTAGGCTACAGCCCATTCCTGCTGAAGTTACAAGGAGCGTTTCAGCCCAAGAGTTTTCTGAACATGTCACAATTCAGGGCAGCCAATCACAACGCAGTATAGTATGGCCTTAAACAGCATCGTGACCAACAGCCGGACTAAATTTATAGATGACGAAAGAATGTTAAATTAATTCACAAACATTACCAGACCTTAAAGACAAGACAGAAGGTGCATATGGGCCCTTTAATGGACGGGATGGTTGAAAGCGCGCCGATGGAGAGGTGGAATTATTGACGATACGGGTAAGAAATTGATCATCTTCCCGTTCTACTAACATGTAACCGTTTGCTGCAGTGACAGCTTCTACACTGCAGATTGCTGTGAGGATTTGACTGCACTCAGCCCCTAGATGAGCACTTCTAAATTAAAACCATTCATCCAAATCATCCCAAGGGGAAGGAGCCCTACAACACTTATGCTTAGTGCCCTTAAGCTCAAGAGGGCATTGGCAAAGCTTTTCTAAGCTCTGTGCGCAATGCCTGAGATCCCCAATTAGAAGAGCTGGAGCTATAGCCTGTGTCCCAAACCACACACTGCTTTAATGAGTACTGATGTGTCGTTTGGGACGCGGCCATATTCAGGTGCTGCAAAAACAGGAAAAATCTTTTTTTCAATCAACTCTGACTCTAAGATAAAAAGAAACGTGTGAAATCAAACACCAATTGGAAGCGCTGGACATATAGGCTGCATCCCAAACCAGACGCTATATAAATGGGGGTTATCCTGCTGGTCGCGTGTAATTTGGGACACAGCAATAGTATACATGAAAGATTAATCAAAGCAGCTTTACTGTTTGGGTACCAGTGTGTCGACTGGGACGCAGCCATAATGTAAATAAAAACCAGTTCTAGCCCAAGTTCTAGTGCTAGAAAAGTCTTACTTTCAAACAACTCCACCGTATTGTAAATAAAACTACACAGCTCCCTTAAAAACAGTGTTCAGTTGCAGTAAACAAACAAACAAAACAAAAAACAGGAAAATATACAATATTCTCAATAAACTCTTTGCCCCTGAATTAGATGAGCTGGAACAATGGACTGTGTCCCAAACCACACACTACAAATAATGAAGGCAATTTTACTGAACGGTGAATTCATGTGCGGTTTGGGACGCAACCATAGTGTGCATAAAACTATACAGGCCGTGTCAAAGTGCTGAAAATCAGAGGAAGACTCTCAGTCTCAGTCTTCATCAACTCCCTGAATTAGAAGAGCTGGAGCTATGGGCTGCGTCCCAAACATCAATGAAGGCATTTTTACTGGTTGTGTACTAATGTGTAGATTGGGACGTAGCCATAGCATAGATAAAGTGCTGGGAAGAAAGAAAGAAAGAAAAAAAAAGTCTCAGTTTCCACACTGACTTTGTCCCTGAATTAGAAGAGCTGGGCCTACGGGCCGTGTCCCAAACCACACACATAGCTTGCATACTGCCCTGATGACTGCAATTCTACAGGCTGTAGCCTAGTGTGCAGTTTGGGACACAGCCAAAGTGTCCATAAAACAACACGGCTGCCCCACAGCACGTTAGCGCTGGAAAAAAAACATCTTATTTTCAATCAAGTCTGACTCTGTCCTTCCCTACAAACGGGACGCAGAGGCAGTATGGAGGTCAGACATGTGCAAAAGCAATCTTGTGGCCAAAAGGAAAGCCCAGAGAGAGAACTGTGACTAATTTTAAACGATAAGGTGGCCCAAAAACACGCCTACACGTTCCTAATCAAGCCGAAGCCTCCCAGTTACCGGCGCGATGCTAGAAAAGAAAGAATTCTTGTTCGAATTTTCCGTTCCACCTTAAATGGTGCTGCTGTTACGTCCTGACGCCACAGGCGCCACAATGTAACTGCCGCACCATTTAAGGTGGAACGGAAAATTCGAACAAGAGGCTACGCCGAAGCTCTCCGGCTGCTTTTCACCCACCAGTCAGTCTCAGACTTCTCGTCCACCACCTCTTTGTAGGCCGCCGTGAGCGCAGGGCCGTTTTTGCTCAGGTTTACAGACATTTTCGGGATGAAGGACAGAAGCGCGCAGCGTCCACAGAAGGGCAACTTCTCTGGGGCGGCGGGGAGGGCGGAGCCTGACACGTCACGTTGAGTAACCACGCCCCTTCGTAGGAATGGGCGATACTGGTTTCTTTTCGGTTTTTTTACGAGCCTAGTCTTCATTCTGCTGCAGCCTCCTGCGGTTTCCTCTTCCTCGTCTCTCATCTGTTCATGACCATGACACAACCTCCCTTCTCTGACTTTGTCCCCAAATTGTCCAACTTGAGCTGTCCCTCTAATAAAGTCACCCCTAATGCTTTCCATCCTCATTGCTCCCAACGCAAAACCTCAGCATCTTTAATCTTTCATCCTTAATCAGCACTCTATTGACAAAAATAATGGGACATATTGTGATTGAATTGAATTGAACTCAGTTGGCCATTTCGGTTCCATTTTACGGAGGGGTTGGTTAGATGAGATTTGATTTTACGGTTTCGTCCATCAGATCTCAGTCAGACAATCCTCTGAAACTGCTCAGGTTGAGGGGATGGAGTTAAAGTGAGAGATTTGGAGGAGTGTTCCTCAATAATGCAATCAAAATACTAGAAAGTCTGACTCGCTGGAAGGAAAACATGAAGGACTGAGGGCTCAAGACTTTTGCACGGTCATGCAAGTGCAGATTTACCATCATTACAAACCTCAGCAGACACACGTAGTTTCATTGTTGGTTTTGGAGAGGAAATGAACAGCTATGTGTTCTGCAGACATTGTGACCTCTGGTCCTCTTCACCTCCACTGTAGAGTCAGTAAGTCCTGTCAAAATGCTCTCAGTGACCTTATGCAATGGGGTGGTTTGGCTCAGTGGTTAGAGAGTTGACCTGAGGTACCCTTGAGCAAGGTACCATCCCCATCATTGCTTCCTGGGCGCTTTAAATAGCCACCCCTGCTGCACGGTTTGTGTGGGTGAAAAGCAGAGGTTGAATGTTGTTGTGTGCTGTTTCACAATGACAGTCACTTTCACTTTCCCCCCAATGAACTCATGCAGTTAAATTATTAGATAAACATGGCTGACAGATTGTTGATCCTGTTAAATGCAATGTGAAAAATATGTGCCCAAAGTCCTGCTAAATGGTACAAAATATTTAAATGCTCCCATTTTCCTACAAAAGATCTTATATCGATATTAATATAAGTGCTAAATATAAGTGCTTATAGAAATAGAAGATGATGTCTATCAGCTGCTGCACTGCTGTAGTTTATTTCACAATGTTTCAGAAGATCTGGCCTCCTTTGCCTTAGCTGTGTTTAAGAGATGAGTCCACCCACCGTGATGGACTGGCCATCTGTCTGGGGTGTTCCTGCCCCGTGTGCAGGGAGAGGCTTCGCCTCCGGGGCAGCGGGGGCCTAGTGGTGGGAGTTGGTGCCAAGACTGGAAGGTTGTGGGTTTGAATCCCAAACCAGCAGGTTGCCATGAGGTACCCTTGCGCAAGGTACCATTCCCATCACTGCTCCCCGGGTGCTTTAAATAGCTGCCCCGCCTCCTCGTGTGAGTTTATGGGTAAAATGCAGAGGTGTCATTTGCTGTGGTGCACGCTGTACCGTGTCCTCACAATGACAAGGTTTGGTAAAAGTCACTTTCACATTTCGCCCAGGACGCTGCTCAGGATCGGCAGTTGAGAGAAGGAATGAATGAGGCTAACAATAAAAACATAAGGCCTGTAATGGTTGGAAAAGAGGATTTGTAACAGGAGGGTTGCCAGGTTCTTGAACTGGCAGGAAAAATGCAGGGGTGGGAAAATATTTTCCCACACTTGTATCCATGGCTGAAGCCCACTTAGGTAAGACACGTAACCCCACAAATGCCCCGAGCATGCAGACCCACGGATCCTGGTGCACGTGTTCCCCATTTCTATGCCGAGAATGAGTTAAATGCAGAAGACAAATTCACTGTTCAGTGTGTGTGTGTGTGTGTGTGTGTGTGTGTGTGTGTGAGCACACACATTCTCAAGGATGAAGGATGCCCTCTGTTGGAGAAAAGAAACACATAAATTTGGAGCAATTCATGCCTGGTGCCCCTGGAGCTGCCCTGAAGATGCAGGTTTTTTTTTTTAAATGACAAAAATAATGAGACACATCCTAATTTAACTGATGTGAATTCTGGTGTCTATTTATCTATGGATGCAGGCAACAGCAGGTTAGACCTCGCCGTGCACCCTGAAGATTTGAACACGTCTTAAAATTAGAAACAACACTAAGCCAATCAGAACAGAGCTAATTTACATACATTTAAAGTCAGAGAACAGAACACCTTGTTTAAAAAGGATCATAAACACTTTTGGTAAATAAAAGTACATCATTGTTGTTTAGTTTGAAATGAATAAATACAAGAGGAATAAAAAATATCAAAGGGTGTTTTTGGATAACAAGATTGCAGAATACATCAACTGTCTTGAAATCATCATGAAATGAATCCAGGAGAAAGTATAAAACAAAAGGAGCTTTATTCACTAATGCCAACACCTCCAATGTTAGTTCAACAGTTCTGAGAGCATGAGGAGAACGCCGAGTCTTCAGCACAAACTACAGAACAGTAGACAATAATATTCAGCAAGGAGAGGTCACCATGACTGTGTGTGCGGGTGTGTGTTTGTGTGTGTGTGGATGTACAGCCGTGGCCAAAAGTATTGAGAACGACACAAATGCACTCAATCCAAAAAAACAAAAAACAAAAAAAAGTTTCCACTGCATTTCAGCCACAAAAGGACCTGCTGACTTCATTTCAGTGATCCTCTCGTTAACACAGGTGAGAGTGTTGAGGAGGACAAGGCTGGAGGAGATCACTCTGCACAAAAAATGCTTCACAGGTGAGGATATTGCTGCTGGTAAGATTGCACCTCAAACAACCATTTATCAGATCGCCAAGAACTTCAGAGAGGGGTTCAACTGTTGTGAAGAGGCTTCACGGCACCCAAGAAAGGCAGGCAAGAGCAAGGACCGTCTCCTAAAGTTGATTCAGCTGCAAGATTGGGGCACCAACAGTGCAGAGCTTGCTCAGGAATGGCAGCAGCAGGTGTGAGCGTATCTACACACAGTGAGAAGACTTTAGGAGAATGGCATGGTGTCAAGAAGGGCATCGAGGAAGCCATTTCTCTCCAAGAAAAACATCAGGGACAGACTGATGTTCTGCAAAAGGTACAAGGTCTGGATTGCTGAAGATTGGGGTAAAGTCATTTTCCCTGAAGAATCTCTTTTCCGTCTGTTTGGGGTATCTGGAAAAGAGATTGTCCGCAGAAGAAAAAGTGTGCGCTACCATCACTCCTGTGTTCTGCCAGCAGTGAAACTTCCTGAGAACATTCATGTGTGGAGCTTCTCAGCCGAGGGAGTGTCTCACTCACAACTTTGAAGTACGACACAGCCATGAATAAAGAATGGCGCCACAACATCCAGAGAGCAACTTCTCTCAAACATTTAAGAACAGTTTGGTGAAGTACGAAGAACTTTTCCAGCATGATGGAGCAAAAGTGAAAAATAAGTGGCTCAGGGAACATCAAAATTTGGGGTCCATGGCCAGGAAACAGCCCAGACCTTAATCCCATTGAGAAATTCAATCCTCAAAAAAAAACCCCACACATTCTGACAAACCCCAAGCATTGATTATGCAAGAATGAGCTCCATCAGTCAGGATTTGGCCCAGAAGTTGACTGACAGCATGTCAGGGTGAATTGCAGAGGTCTTAAACAACAAGGACCAACACTGCAAATATCGACTCTTCGCATAAGCTTGATGTAATCGTCAATAAAAGCCTTTGAAATGCTCGTATGCTTGTAATTCTACTTCAGTTACCATAGAAACATCTAACTGAAAGATCTAAAAAAAAAAAACACAAGCAGCAAACTTCGTGAAAACCTACACTTGTGTCAGTCTCAAAACTTTTGGCCCCGGCTGTACACGTTTGGAGGTACTGTGCCAGTCCAGAGTTCCACTCTCCTCGCAGAAATAAAACCATCATCCCTTTCAGAGGGTGAAAAGAAATGAACGGAATAATTTATTACAGTACAGCTCTGCTTGGTTATACACTGACGGTTAAGGCTAAGATTTATTTTTCTCATTGAGGACAGTGGGAGAGGCGAGAGACTGGAAAAGAGAGAGAAATCCCTGATATTTTGCAAAATGGCTGCGGAAAAGGTTGTGTGCAATGTCAGATACTGCCGTTATGAGAACTGTTCCAGCACTTTTTCTCTCCCAGAGCCACTTCCAACCCCGTCAGACGCCTCGCCGGAGAGGAAGGTACAACTGCCACTGACTGCACTCGAGCTAAATGGTTGGAAGACGACAAATAAATAGCAGATAAATAAATAAATAAAATGGGGGGGGGGGAAGAATTAAAATACAAGGGGCACAACCAGTGAACCTGAAGGAATAGCTTGGCGACCGAGCAAATTTACACCATTTACCCCTCGGCCTAAATTTAGACCAGACATAATTAGTGTCAGAAGATTGAGGCTCACGTAGTTAACAAGTCACCAGGTAAACATGTACGTTCACACTGAAAGAGGGAAGAGTGTCAAAGTGTGGCACGGGATCAAAACGAAGATGTCCAGTCAACCTGATAACAACACATGATGCTGTTTAGCAGCAACCGATCAAAATCCAGACGTGCTCCAAGACCGAGCACCGGACCACAAAGACTTTTGCACCAATCATTACTTCCGAAGCGCAATGAAGAAGGATTGGATCATCGCTGTGGCTGGTTTTCCAGTATTCATGATGTGTCCTTGTTTGAATCGGATGAATTCACCTCTGACTGCAGGTTAAATTAACGCCACATCAAAAGCACCGACCTCTCGCTTTTCCACAGCAGCGAGATACATTTAAAAAGAAGCGACTAACAATGTATCGACAACATTATAAGAACACTGCTTAAATGGGAGCCTTTCCACAGGTAATCGTTGACCGATTACTTGGCAAGCCCATTAGTCACAGCCCTAATTATCTACGTCAGAGAGTTCACCGCCTTCAGCAGGGAGCATGTTGACCCTTTTGCCGGTCCCAGTGTGAACGTGCAGTAATGCTGCCTTCACGCGCTGGTCAGAATTACAAGGACCAAAAAATGGTGGCTGGTCACTTGCACAAACCCGAAACAAAATGAGTAAAAAAGTGGACAGAAATGTCGACTAATGTGACGTTAACGACTCTGAACCGGTTGGTCCGTTTGCTGTGGAAAAAAGGATAAACAGCACTTTTATATCGAGTTACGTGATCGCCGACTGCAGGTTCAAATCAAGCACATGTGCTGCAGCAAACAGCAGCTTCATTGCTTAAACTAAAGAAGCGATATCCATTAGGGAACCTGTCCTCATCTTCGCCGAATTGAACCCAGAGGAAAGGATGATTTTCAGCTTCCAAGTCAGCAACTCATCTTTACCATGTTTCCAGCACATGTAGGCAGCACAAGATGTCAGCTTAAAGCCAACCTAGCATCTAAATAATTCCATGCTTTCATTAAACCACAATGATCTGTTGTTAATAAGCACAGCACAAAGCTAGAAGACCAGCAATTATCGTTTTTAGCCAGCATCATAAACCACAAAAGCAAGTCTGCTGAACGGTTTGGGATGGAGGGGTTTAGTTGTGCAAGTTTGACCTTGTTTCCCCACTGACCTATTCCTTTAACACGGCTACAGTAATGACACAAGGTCGCCTGGCGAAATGGAGAAAACTAAAAAAGCAGCACATGTCGGAGTTGCTGAAACAGGAGCTTCATTCACATCGTACATTCAAAAAGCGCTCGAACTTCCTCCGATCGTGGAAGGCAGGTCAAGCATCGGAAACCCAACCAGATGCACGGATCCACCCGCACCAACGGCACACAGAAAATGGAGCTATGAGGTGATAAACCTTAAAAGGAATAAGAAAAGAAGCAGCCAAGACATGTTGCTACCGGGAGGCTAAAGCAGCAAGCAAACTGCAGGTCTGAACAAGCACAGATTTGCTTTAAACTGTACCATCACCTCAACCAGACTGGCCCATGTGGTAAAACATTCTAGGCAATGGGACAGATTGTGTCATGCATTGTCAGAAACCACATAGTCAAGTCTACCTGAGATCATCTAACAGACCAATGCGAAGACCACAACATGTCTCGGCTAGATTTGATTTTCTTCTACATTATTCCTTTCATCAGAGAGACGAGAACAATCAGCCCTTCACAGGCAGAACGGAGTCAGAAATAACGTGGAAGAGCAGCACCTTGAGGGAAGGGTGAGGACGATTTCATTCCTAAATGCATGATTTGCTAAAGTAGCCAAAAAATAGTTTTTCTTGCAAGCGCTTCAGGCTCAGAAACCTTTCTGGAGTTAGCTGACGATTCTTTATCCGCTTGGCTGTCCAACCATCTCCTTCAGAGGCTCTTGGGCCTGATTTGTAACCAAAGTACAGAAAATTAACTCAGTCCAGAACTTGTGTTGGTCATACATCAAATATACCATCTACGGTCAGTCACAAAGCTAGAATATTAGTGGCTCAGAGCATCTAAGGATAACTAAAGATTACACTCTCTCACAGATTTAGTAATAAAAGAAATGTCAGAAGCATATTGCCTTCATGAGGCCCATCGCCAGCCTACACCAGAGCCAGCAACACCTTTTTTGTTCTTTTTTTTTTTTTTTTTTTTTTTTGCTAAAATGGTGGAGTTTCCATACAGATTTTGTCCGATTTATAACATCTCTGAATATTGCTTTGACAGTTTGTTCCACAAGCAAATCAGATGAATTTAAAAGGACAAGCATGAAAAGCTGGCCTCGACTGGCAATACTCATCTAAACGAATACTTCAACACGTCCCCAAAAGCATGCACATGCAGGTGATGTGGGCTTTAAATCTGTCATGGAAACTCCAAGCCAAGCACGCATTAGAGTTTCGACTATATTTAAAAAAAAAAAAAAATGAAGTGGGATACCCCTATTTGGCAAGAAATGTGAAGATGAGGACTGTTTTTAGGACCGCTCTGGTCCCTCCCGGTTCATAAAATAGGGAGGGAGGGTTGCTTGCTTGGTTTAGGGTGTCGCCTACAGTCACTGGTAAACATTCAACATGGTGCTACATGGATGAGCAAAAGCAAGGCCTTGAGAGCCAGTATTTGGAATAAAAACCCTCATAGATGAGAAACTGCCTCCGAGTTTGTGAAATAGTCAACCAGGCAATGCCGCCTGAATTACTGCTCTGTGTGAAGCATTCTTACTCCCAAGGACTTCAGTCATATAGAGGCCATCATTCACACACACACACACACATTTAGACATGTAACAAGATATGAGTGTTTCAGATTATAGGGACTAGGGCTGCTGATTGTTAACCGTTCTCACAATACTGGCCTTGATGGTGATGCTGCTAACTGGTTGTGTGGAAAAAGATTCATTACGATCATTATCTCCAGGCCACGAAGCGATATTTGCACATTACATGTGGTCATCATAGTGATTTCTACAGGAAAAAAGAGGTCTTGTGGACTTCAGGAGTTGCAAAGCGGAGCATGTACCAAGTAGATTAGATTTTAAAAAAGATCAAATTCATTAACATCGATACTTGGCACTGCTGTGTATCTTCCCGAAAGATATTGCAAAACTATGCGGTGTGGATTTTTCTTCTCCAGTTGGTTAAAAAAAACCAAAAAACTAAGCACACTCTTCTACTGGGTGCACTAAGCATCTTAAGCAATCACCGCTTCAGATGAGTGTGAACTGATTAATCGTTCAACGTGTAAATACTTCTTGAATTTTTCTCTTTGCCACACTAAGACCAAATGTTTGAACGAAACTATACCCTTATAGCACCATGAGGCATCTTCAATACGGATTATTGGCATAAATGTTTTTTATCCCAGTAAAAACAGGTCTATATTACAGGAAACTCAACCTAAATATGCATCTTGTCTGCTTTTTTAAGTGAGCATTATATGTTGATTGGCTGACAGGCTGGAGAACAAACACTAATTGTGCACTAAATATACACCAAATGTGAAATAATATTTATACTCTAAAGTAAAAAACTTATCCGATAAATTTTACAATTTAAGCAATCTAGCGTCATCATATTCCAGACCAAGTAAGGGCCACAAAATGTTTACTTTTTTTAAATTAGGTGTCATGAAATTAAAGAATAACCTGACTTCACTTCAACTGTGTAACTTTAAGAAAGGATGAAGACTGGAGTTTGTGCCCTGAGTATATAGTGTTACATGTCTCCCTCACACACAAAAACACACACATCCAAACACACACATACACACACACACACACACACACACACACATAAGCAAAGGGTGAAGCAACAATGAAGACTCAAAGGAGATTTTTCAGAGAGGCCAAACAGTTCACCTCCATCCAGGAATTGCTGGTCTGGCAACGGCACGGGTCCAAACGAGAAAAGGTAACAGTGGCAACAGGAACACTGAGAAAACGTCCATCACAAGAACAGCAGTTGCAGTACTAATATTCATAAAAGTCTAACTTCCTGGGTATGTGGTAGCCGGTCGGGCTCTGGCCCGTTTTCCAGAGAAGTTTTCTGGTATTTTCTAGGCTCTTTTCAGGCTCATGTATCCAGGCACCGGTTTGTACAGCGGCTTTCGGCACGCGGCGACCGACGTCCAAGGGTGGTCTCTTCCCCTCTGCTCGCAGTTTCCTCCGGCCAAAGTTTGGTGTTGATCTGTCCTCCACCTTGTTCTTTCTCCCCCCCAAGTTACAAAATGTTAAAACAGGTGATTCTGTCCGTTTCGCTCGCTGTGGGCGCACCAGCTGATGTAGGCACTCTCACATGGCGTACTTTTGTGTCCATTCTCTCGCTAGTCTGTTGTACCTTGTAAAAGCAAGAGAAACAGAAAAGATATGTTTGATTCAGACCAGTAAGCACACGTTCACGCATCCAGCCCAAAGCCTGACCCTAACCCTATCCCCATAAATCAGGATCCTCTGAATCGTTGTGCCATCTGACGAAGCAGCCTATATTTCAGTTAGTTTGGAGCGAAAGTGCTTTAATAAAGGATGTGTCATCAATGGAGAAGGGGCTACACAACTGAAATAAACAAGGACACACTCACTAATGTTGTCATGGTTACTGAGAGGAAAAACATTTTGTCGGTTCCAGCTGGGAACAGACTTTTTAGTTTCCAGATCGTTTATTATAGCTCAAAAAACTTCCGCATTTGCTAACTAGCCCCCTGTTGGTGGCTAAAAGTGTGAAGTCATGTCATCGACTTCCTGTGGGACAGTGGTTTTTGAGTGATTTGAGTACGATGGCCTTCTTTTGGATGATCATCTTAAAGGGCCTCATCATGGAAAACCCCATTTCACAAAGAGTAAGATCAAAATACTGTTCTGATTTTAAAGGTTTCACATTTTTGTGTGGTTTAAAATTGAAAAAATGTCCACTTATTTAGCCTCATTAATAAAACATCTTTTAAAATAAAGGATAAAGAATGACAGAAGAAGGAAACTGTCTAGGTTAAAAGGAAATGTGTATATATTCCCAATACTTTTACTGGTGAAATTGATTAAAATGTTTCAAGTAATAGTTCAAGCTGCAAGGGAGATCATTAACTCTGAAATAAAACTTAATTATAAACTTATAATTAAGCCAGAAAATGTAATGAGTACAGCACAAAACTAGCACTGGGTTACCTATGCAAGTTTGCTAATACACTGCTCAATAAAATTAAAGGAACACTTTGAAAACACATCAGCTCTCAATTGGAAAAAAAACAAAACATGGATGAATCATAGGATGAAAACGAAAATTATCAACCTAGAGAGGGCTTATTTCAAGTCACCAAGAAGTTTAAACTGAAAAACTGATTCAGCAGGCTAGTCCAATTTGCTGAGATGTCACTGCAGCAATTCAAAACGGTACTCAGTAGTTTGTGTGGCCACTATGTGCTTGCATGTATGCCTGACAACGTCCTTGGGTATCTCCACCCAGATCCTGACCAGGGCATCATTGAGCTCCTGGACAGTCTGAGGTGCAACCTGGCAGCATCCGATGGACTTAAACATGATGTCCCAGAGATGTTCCATTGGATTTAGGTCTGGCGAGCGTGGAGGCCAGTTGATGGTATCAATTCCTTCATCCTCCAGGAACTGCCTGCAAACTCTTGACACAAGAGACCGGGCATTATCCTGCACCAGGAGGAACCCAGGACCCACTGCACCGGCGGAGGGTCTACCAATGGGTCTAAGGAATTCATCCTGATACCTAAGTCAGGGTGCCATCGTTAATCCTGTACAGGTCTCTGCGTCCCTCCATGGATGTGCCTCCCCAGACAAACACTGACCATCCAACAAACCCATCATGCTGAACAATGTTGCCGGCAGAATAACGTTCACCGCGGCTTCTCCAGACCCTTTCACTGCTCAGAGTGAACCTGCTCTCATCTGCGAAAATCACAGGGCACCAGTGCCGGACCTGCCAGTTCTGCTGTTCTCTGGCAAACGCCAGTCGAGCTCCACGGTGCACAGGGCCCATTAGAGGATGCCGGGCACTGAGGCCAACCTCATGAAGTCTCTTTCTAATGGTTTGGTCAGAGACAGTCATGGAAGTGGCCCGCTGGAGGTCACTTTATAGGGCTCTGGCAGTGCTCATCCTGTTCCTCCTTGCTCAAAGAGCAGATACTGGTCCTGCTGATGGGTTAAGGACCTCCACTGGCCCTGTCCAGCTCTCCTAGAGTAACTGCCTGTCTTCTGGAATCTCCTCCATGATCTTGAGACTGTGCTGGGAGACACAGCAAACCTTCTGGCAATGGCACATATTGATGTGCCATCCTGGTGGAGTTGGACTTCCTGTGCACCCTCTGCAGGGTCCAAGTCTCGCCTCATGCTACCAGTAGTGACACCGACCCTAGTCATGAACAACCCTCTGATTAACTGATTAACAACCCCCTCTGATACTTTACTGACCAGATCGATATCCCAGAAGTTTAACTGACTTGATGCTAAACTCTGATTAAAAACTGTTCCTTTCATTTTTTTTGAGCAGTGTATTTTAGACATTTATTCATTTATATACACTAAACATGCTCCATAATCGTGTCCATCTAATCATTAAAACCACAATGTGTTGCTTTTAAAAAAAAAAGCAAGATGAACTGCTTTAGTCGGATATACTAAATAAATCCACTCCAGGCTGGTAAGGTATTGCGAATGATTCCCGTATATATACTCACACTATCATGGCTTATCCCTTACTTAAGTGTTCCCATAAACAGCTTAAAATACATGGTCATGCATCCTTTGCGATGCGTAATCCGAGAAGTGCTGTGCTACAATGTGAGACCTGTTATTGGTAGCTTACTCACTTTTCTCTGTCAGCTTTGTACGTGTGTGCAATCTCAGGCACTAGTGGGTCATCTGGGTTTGGATCACATAACAGTGAACAGATGGAAAGGAGAACTGCAAGACAAGAACAGTGTTACAACAACACTCCGCTATACTGTCTATACAGACTCTCTAAATCCAGAACCACTAAATCCAACCACTATTGGCAGATAATCAGTAAAATAATCATTAGATGCTGGGAATTTACTGATATTTGAAGCTGATTCTTTTATGAAGTATCCATTGTGCTCCTGAAGAGCAGTAACACATGGGGATCCTGGGCTGCTGTGAAATAAATCTCTGTTATTATACATGGATTCCCTGAGAAGAGGTTAAACAAGCTTATGAAAGGCAGGAAATCACCACTCGTAAACACTGAAAGTTTATAAAAGTGTGTTTGGTTGCATTTGTGATTGTAGTGGATAAATGCTCACTGCTCAAATAAAATAAATCTGTTTTTCTCAGGTGCCTAAAATATTTGCACAGTATGATAAGCCCATCATGATTCACTGCACTGTTTTTTATGTTGCATTTACCATACATTAAAATGAGCTGTAAAGCCTTTTAAAAAGTACACGATTTGACCTTAACAACCGTGTTATGTCTCTGAGAAGACATTTACATAGTTTGTACTTTGGGAGGGTAAAATTTTCATGGTTCTTCATCTACCAGAATTGTAGGTTTGGCCCAGATTTTTACATTTTTGAAATCTGCCCAGCAACTGCATTGAAAAACTATGAAAAACATGGGCTACCGAAGCAGAATGAATGAATTAAGCCATAAAAATGACCACACATTTCAGGTTTCCACCCTTAAGATTGACTGGGCTAACAGATCAGGATGTCTGGTGTGTCTTAAGTTTCCCTCTGATGCTGCGAGGCTATTGTGGCCAACAAATAACGGAGGCTTTCAGCCAACTGTTGTGGGAACACACACTCAACCATGCTGTGCTTTTCTCTCAAATAAACTTGTGTGGTTTCTGACACTGCATGACAAACTGTTTCCCATAAAACCGGACAGATGAATGTTGGACATATACCAGCTGTAGCGGTCCTGAAGCCTGTACTTTTGGATTTTTTTTTTTTATTGAACATACTGTGGGACACAGTGTCAGAAACCAGCCTGCAGGACCTAGACATGATTTAACAGCACTGTGAACATGCAAACTCCACATTGAAAGGACCTGGGCCGTCCCATCTGGGAATCAAACCCAGGACATCCTCACTGGGTCCACTCCACTGATCCACTCAAACCAAACCAAAGCTTTAATGTTGTGATATTACATTTTTTTCAGGCCACAATCTACAGCTTCACACAGCAAATTGAAAATATTTCAAGGTACACAAGCTTGGGTTTGTTTCCTTCTATAGCGGCGCATCCCCACAGCTCAGCTGAGGCCATACCTTTCGACACAGTGAGGGCAGGAGACCACTGGGACCGCAGGATATCAAGACAGATGCTGCCATTACTGTTGATGTTGGGGTGGTAGATCTTTGTCGTGAACGCCACCTGCAAATGGATTCACAAAGAAGTTTAAAAAGGATTCCTGGAGACATGTGGTCTTCATTAAACCTGGCAGAGGTGTGTAACTAACCTTGGGTGGTTTGAAGGGGTAGTCTGTAGGGAAGTGGATTGTGAGAAAGAAGACACCACCTTGGTATGGACTGTCATTCTGAAAACGAGAAACATTTCTAGCAAACTCAGCAATCAAACTTTTTTGGCCACATTTTGTCACGTTTGTACATCAAAGTAGAAAAAACAAGGTCAGTCTTGAAAACCAGCAACATTGAATAGACACGCAGTTGTGGAAAGTCATTGTTTGACTTAAATTTATAGTAAGTATGTGACTAAATTTGAAAAGCATAGCAACATTTCTCCTTTAACGGTAGAAAAAAATGGTTCCCAATTGTGTCCCGACACAATTCACAATGCAAATCAAATGTAAACAGCTGCACAGCAATAGGGATTACAGCAATGGACAAGCCTGGACAAGCTATGATGCTTTACTCAAAAATCTGGACAGGCAGTTTGACGACTGTTGTAGAAATTCTTCACTCGCATCAGTATTTGTCTGACATCTCCTTATTCCAACAGAACTAATAAAGTAAACTCCTATACATGTTTACACGGAAACACCCCAATGAGGCTCTGATTTTCTACAACAAGCGCATCTGAAGAAAGTTGGGCAGAGTATTCCATTTTCTGGGTTGAGCCTGTTTCTAGTCTAAAGTTTAATATGATTATATTTAGGTAATTATCAATATATCAATGTAAGTAGAAAGTAAAAGGCTTCATTCTTTTAAATCATTAAATGGGCTGAAATAACGTAAATATTAAAGGAGTTGTCAAATGCTTGAATTTTATTTAAGTCCGATGTCGGGATGGAAAACTGGAGCTGCTCCCATTGGACCACGACTGCTGGAACTCATCATTAAAGTGGTTTGCCGTTTTTCCTCAAACTTGATTTCTGACTTAGGCTCACACTCCAGTTCTCCACGACACTGGCAGACACCGATTCTAGTCCTAGCATTTGGGCTCCATGTATTTTGGTGCTGAAAACCACCTACTTTATCAGGAAAAGGACGGTATGTCTAACATGCATCGTGACCACCAACGGGATTGCTTGATCTGCTTTGCTTACAACAGACTTTCTGTACATGCCTAAATCAAGTCGCTACATGACAGATCACAGTACGTTTAAAAAGGCTGAAGCAGCAGATTAGTACAGCATGCCGCAAATTTATAAACAGTATGAAATAAAGATATAAAATGTGCACCTACCGGCCCCATTATTGTTGCCTGCCAGTGAAACACTGGAAAACACAACATCGTTACACATTTCACGAGACGAATACCAGTGTTAACACATTCTGGACACAGTTATACTGGTGTTACATTAGTAATGGCTGCTGTGACAGCTGGAAAGTCTACTATGTCTTAGTGCTTACAGTCTTCTCCCACCGGTCCGGCGGAGCACTGTGCAGGCGGGTCCCTCTGTAGGTCTGTCAACTCCTACGGAAGAAAAAACCAAAAGGATAAGCAAACAGTGACAGCTTTACACTGACACACTGTTTAAACAAAAGATTCCTGCGTACAAATGAAATGTGCGGTAAAATCAGGAAAAACAACAAGTGTAAATATCTCCGGGGACATATTCATCAGTTGTTCCATAATCTGCAGACAATCCACGGTTACTGGTGAGATCATTTTTTTTTTTACTATTTTTCCATTTACAGTCCTTTATGACGTATATTTTTGTCCTGTGCTGTGTGGCCACTGTTGTAGCGGGTGACATTAACAAACAGAAACTTAAAGCATTTTCAGAATTGGGCAATATGGGATTGTGGGAATGGAAACCATTTTCATGTCATACATCAAAGTGGTTAAGACGGTCCCCTTTTACAGCACAATTTAAAAAACCTGGGAAAAAAAAAAGTCATGTTAGATCAGCCAAACGTAACAAACTCAAGGCATAAACTGAAAATTCAATTTTAAAAAAAGTATTAAATTGAAGTGATTTGACTGTAAACCTTACGGTCGTGCGTATCTTATTTAACCGGAAAACCATGTGTTTCAAATGTGCACTGCGTGGCTGTTTCATCGATGTGGATACGAATACTGGATTAGACTATTAAGCTCACATCAGGATCAGTCTTGATTAATACCTCCACTTACAGCAGAGAGCAGAAACTCCGGCAAGGAAAAGACTTGGTAAAACACGTGGGGAAATTCTCCAAAGCACCCGGTCTCAGTCTAACTCGAGTCGCAGGTTTACTCACAAAACATCATTCAACTAATATTAGGCCTCTCCTGGGTATTAGGAATGATCCAAATGCTCTTAATAAACTGAAAAAGAAAGTGAGAATCAAGTAGCATCCTTTACGTGGAATCAAAATGACCTGACGTGACATGGACAATACAACAGTGGACAGGGAACAAAAGAGTGAAGGCTTCAGAATGGCCTAGTTAGAGCCTGACCTAATTCCTAATGAAAATATGATGCCTGATGTTAACGATAAACCCCATCAGATCGTCAGCGGTACTCGTTTGTACAAATAAGCAAATCAGGATTCCTAATTTAGATGGTAAAGCAGACAGCAGATTCAATATTATAGCTCTGCAACAACAAAACAAGCTGTGCTGGGGGGGATAAAAAAATTGTTCCTGCAATCTGCACGGCACTGAGTTACGATGAAAGACGTAAAATGCTCGCCAACGCCCACTCTCTATTCTCTGGTGCTACGCGATGTGCTTCTAAATGAAGAGATACGTGACCGGGTGCTGGGAGCACCGCCAATAAATACAGCCATTTGATAGTATTTGACAAACGGTCTGCAGAAGGATATGCAGTGGTGCGAGCAAGAGCCTGGAAACAGAAAGCGTTACTCATACAACAGTGACCAATATCAACACGCTGAACAGAACCACATTACACAACATTTACAGCTACGTTTCCACCAACCTTTGGGAATTCCTTTACATTTTCCATCCCTTTCTGAACTCTCAAGTCTTAAGAGCTGCTCCACATATTTGTACACCAAGCATGTGTTGGCTGATCAACAACATCAAGGGTCCATGGAAGCGTAAATGAGATTTTTTTGCTAAATAATTCAGTTAAAGCAACAGTTAAGCTAAAATACCCCCATCCTACCAGATCAAGTTAGGGAGTTGGCCCCAGGAAGGTCAAACCCAGAAGGTCGTGGGTTAGAATCCTAGACCAGTAGGTTGCCCTGAGGTACCCTTGAGCAAGGTACCATCCCCATCACTCCTCCCCGGGTGCTTTGAATAGCTGCCCCCTGCTGCACGGTGTGTGTGTGTGAAAAGTGGAGGTTGAATCCCGTTGCGTCTCATCGTGGGCCGTGTTTCACAATGAATGCGTTGTATTTCTCGAAATTCAGGCTGACTTTAGTTGTGCGACATCCTTTTATCCACATTTATAGAGAACACTGTGTCATAAAGAGTCAGGAACCACACAGGCAAGTCTTAAAGGCATTGGATCTAATCTATCTGATGTTTCAAACCCATTTTTTTTCGCATTTATCACAAGTGCGGAATGTGACGCTGGAATACTGCTCAAAAATACGTTCACTTTTTCTGATTTGAAGCTTAGACGGATAAAAACATTATATGGTGTTTAAAATCCAGTTTTTTATTTTTGTATAGGCATCACTGGATATGAATAGTGGACGTCTGCATCAGACCACAAATCCCACGTTGGAAGTCGGACACCAGACACTGACAGGGTACATTTATAGAAAGGGAGAGTCCTTGTAAATGAGATTTTTCATCCAGCTATCACTTAAAGCCACCGTGGCCTGGTTTACTCCATCACTCCCTGGTGTGGTATGCAAGTTGCAGTCTGACTCACGCCTCCAGAAAAGGCTCCTCTAAAGTTAGCCGCTGGAGTTCAGCTGTCAGCTACGAGCATTTTCAATAACTCCAGCACATTGGTGTAGGTTTCGCACTCAGACATGATAATTAACTGTAGCAGGGTGACTTACATGCCCTCAGACGGACTACAGCTCACATATGAAACCTGAATTACGGCCACAATTCATGTCGCTGAAGGGTTGTGTGTTTGTTTTAGGGATAATATTTGAACTGATCCAAACCTGTTTACTTTTTTTGGATTAGTTTAAATAAAACTGCATCCGACGGATGTCAAAGTGCACGTACAGATCATACATACAGGTCAGTATTTTTACACACCAGTTCGGCATGACCGTCCATCCATCCACAGCCAAACTTTCTTGCATTTTTCATGCACTTTGTTTCGTCAGACTCTTTCAAAGGATTTCCAATGTTTTTGTTTCTCACTTTCAGTGCAGTCCCTGGACATGACTAGTTTCAGAAGCAGTGTTGGATCATCTCCACAAAGAACGAAACAAAAGGCAGCTGATTTCCAAAGTAGAGCTTTGGAACGTCCTTCAAGAAGCCTGGAGAGCTGTTCCTGAAAAAACGGCTTAAAGGAACGACAAGAAAGTTGTCTAAGAGAGTTCAGGTTGTGCTGAAGAATATCGGTGGTCGTACCAAATATTGACTTTAAAGCTGGTTGAATGAAACTCTCACCTATTGCCCATTGTTTCCTAGCATTATTATATAAAACATCTATTTCCGAGCAAAATAAAAATAAAAAAAATAAAAAAAAAGAGAGGTGGCTCAATATATATTTTATATATATGTGTAATTATTATTTCTACTTTATTTAACACAATAACCAGCTGGAAAATACTAGAAGCTAGAATGTTTTAATATTTGAATGAAATATATTAATATGAAAGATATTAAAGCTTCTTCGTCATGATTAATAAATATCTTTTTTAATTATATACAGTTTAATATTCAATGGTAATTCGATGCATCATCTGCACTGATATTAGTTCATTCTCCAAAATAGGTTGTTCAGGGTTTTAATTTTATTGCAAATTTATTCTTAACCATCTGCTACTCTTTACTGAAATCTGAAATCTATTTTATAAAGCTCTGATCAAACAGAACAGGAGCGTCATGGTAGATAAATAAACGATCCAAAATGAATGAAAACAGAGTGAGCGGTCGTGTATTCATACACTGAAGGGATTGTCAGAGTTCAGCAGAGTGCCTGTGAATAAGGCAGAGGTTTGGGATTTTGCTCACGGTCAAAAAAGTGGCAGATCATGTTTCTGGTAGTTTCTGCAAGAGCAATGATGGACACGTTGCTATTTACAGCTTCAGGGTCCTTGCCTCCTCTCAGCTTTAACATTTTAAATGACCCATACATGCAACAGGCTGCAGCTCACTCGCGCCCTGGGAACGACTCCTAGGTGTAACAGAGAACATTATTGAGAATGAAAAAACATTTCTGATATCCCCGCCAGGATGTTCAATTCAGCCCATAAACACTAGTGTGTTTTCTGCAGATGATGTGCACTTATTTTAAGTGTTCAAACAAAAAGACAAGTAATTTGCCCAAGAGTCGAACTGCACACTTGTATGTCAGGCCTTACAGAACTGCTTCATGCATTCAGTTTTTAATTTTACACATTGTGAGCTGTAGATCAGAACCTGGAAAGATGGAGATACGCTCTAGGAATGAAAGTGAGTAGGTCAAAGACAGAATACATGAGTGTGAATGAAAGGGTGGAAAGTGGCGTGGTTAGGATGGAGGGAGTGGAGGTGACAAAGGTGGAGGAGTTTAAATACTTGGGATCAACAGTTCAGAGTTCCGGCGAGTGTGGAAGCGAGGAGAAGAGAGTGCAGGCTATTGGAACGGGTGGAGAAGAGTGGCTGGAGTGATTTGTGACAGACGGGTACCAGCGAGAGTAAATGGGAAGGTTTACAGGACGGTAGTGAAACCTGCTATGTTGTATGGGTTGGAGACGGTGGCACTGACGAAAAGACAGGATGCGGAGCTGGAGGTGTCAGAGTTAAAGATGCTGAGATGTTCGCTGGGTGTGACGAGGATGGACAGGATTAGAAATGAGTATATTAGAGTGACAGATCAGGTTAGATGTTTTGGAGATGTTTGGAGACAAAGCAAGGTTGCGTTTGTTTGGACGTGTCCAGAGAAGAGACGAGAATTATATTAGGAGGAGGATGTTGAAGATGGAGCTGCCAGGAAAGAGGAGAAGAGGAAGACCAAAGAGGAGGTTTATGGACGTGGTGAGAGAGGACATGCAGGTGGTCGGTTTGAAGGAGGAAGATGCAGAGGACAGGAAGAAATGGAGACACATGAGCCGCTGTGGTGACCCCTAAACGGGAGCGGTCGAAAGATAAAGAAGATGAAGTTTTGCTTTCTCATCACACTTATCTTTAGCTACTGCATCGATTCCTTTCAGCCTGAACTCAGCAGGTGTGTTCAGGCCTGGCTGTAGTTCATACACTACAGCAGATCAGGACCTTAAATGAACTCAGTCAGGTTCACCTAAAGGTCATATGATTAAAAAATGATTCTGATTGGTTTAAAGTGATGATATTTTCCATTTCCGATTGATTTTATACAAACCTAAACAAATGCTGAGGTTAAAAAACTTAAATAAGGTATAAACAAATGATGAATCAATATTTTTTTGACTTTCAGTGACAGCATGTCATGATCATGATCAAAACACGTGAGCTCTCCATGTGAAGAACATGTTACTATTACTATGTTATGGACTAATGTTAGACAAACTACAGTGTTCTATTTAGAGCTGGGCTTTAGAGGTGGTTTGATTCAGCATCAGCCCTTTCTTTTTACTTTATACACGCTGAAATTCATGTTTTCCTTAAATTTGAATTCTTTAAGTACTTTCATTAAATATGACATGCAAATAATGTCCATTAAGCCTAAATCTGACCCTTAGCTACTACAGCACACTGCAATTTGTAAATTTTCCCAACCCTGACCTAGTTTGGGCTGCTTAATTGATCCAGTTTGACTTCCAGTTATGATTCTGACATCCAGTGATTTAAAAAAAAAAAAAATCATTAAACAATTAGCAAGAAGTGCTGAAAGGACCAACTTGAGCGGTGAAGACAATCCCAGACTCTCTGCCAGTTCAATCTGGCAAAGAAATATCTGTTCCTCCCAGCCTGAGAGGATCTTCAGCTCAGGTGGAAACACCTACCTGCACTCGTCCCTGAAACCAAACCAGGCTGCTGTTTAAAAAAAATCATTATGAGATTACTTTAAATGTCAACAGCCTGTAAGAGTCCACGTTTTTCATCTTCGTTATTTCGAGAGGATTTATTTGGGTATAATTCATTTAGATAATGTTCATATTAATGCATACCTTAAGATTCCGTTTCGATTTCGCTTTACAAAAAGCTAAACAAATGTTAAATCATGTTAAAAATCTGAATACTGACCAAAATAATGGCGATTTTTGACACAACTGAGCCACCATACCTCCTACAAAGTCCCTGATTCTGCACCGTAGGAATGAAGAATAAAATATTTAAATGCATTTAGTGTTATTACAGATCTATTTCTCTAGACTTGGGTCCCTAATTCCGGTCCTGGAGGGTCAAACACACCAGATTCATGCTGTGAGTGTGATTGATGAGGGGTGCAGACCTCCAGGACCTCCGAAGACTACAGATCCCCTAAAGCCATGAATCAACCGAGACTGGTCCAAAAAATCAATTAAGGTGATATTATACCAATAAAAACTGGATGCAGTTCTGTGCTGAAAGGTGGCAGCTATGGGGCAAGGTGGTAAATCTGTTAAAAATACCCTCCACTGTCCCAGTGCCCTATTTGCCAAGCCATATATGGCCACGCTGACATTCAGTGCTTGGCAGCTTGGAGCAGCTGCTGCTACTGGATTCCCATTTGTTTAAGCAGCAGAAGTTAAATTGAACCATAAACACACTCACACAAACCCCACTCGCCTGAAAAAGAGGCTCGAAAGACTGCTACCCGACATCCGTACGACAGGAGCTCTTTTCGTGCAGGTTTTAAGAGCTAGAAGTGGACTTCTTTTTCCAATTCCCAGTTCCACCTTAAATATCGCAGCAGTTGCGTTGTTGCGCCCGAAGCGCCAATACACAACAGCTGCAGCTTTTAAGGTGGAACGGGGAATTCGAAAAAAAGGTGATGCGCTTGCGATGGAGCCAAGATTACAACGTCGAGCTATGGCAAATGATGTTATAGGGAAATTGAACAGGAAAATAGCACGCTGTGGATCTGTAGGAGAGCTAAAAATGCCATTTTTGGGAGATAAACAAACACGTCGACGGACGGCCACCATTCGTCTTTTGTCTTTAGACGATGCGATGCTATTTTGCAACGGACTTCAAAGAAAAAATACAATAAAAAGGCTACAGACAGACCATAAAGGCTTAAGGACTTGACTGAAAAGCAAAAGAGAGATTTAATACCCCTTTAAACAGCCTCCTCACTCACCTTTTGGATCCTTTTTAACGCCATTTGCTCTTTTTTTCGCAGCAGCCTGTCAGTTTTCTCTCGGCCTTCTTCACTTTTTAACAGGAGAAAACACGCCGTCGCTGTTTCCCTTATATTTACTCCCTGATTTTAACCGGACAAATGCTCAAAAACGAACTCTGGATCATTTACAGCCCCGTTTGTGCGGGATTTTGCCGTTTCTAGCCCCGCTCTGCCCTCACTGACAGCCTTTCACTGGACTACTGGAGAACGATGAGCAACTCTCGCGATACCAAATGCGGGATTTTGCAGAAAGGGCTGCTGGGAATTGTAGTTTTGGCAGTTAGAGTCCTGGGAAGCTGAACATCAACGGGAGAATAGAGACACAGTGGATACAGAAAAGCTGGGTCATAGTCCCTAAAAAAATTGTTATTTTGGTCTTATTCGTTCAGTTGGATTCTCTCCTATGTAACTCCTGTACTTCTTTCATTTAAACATGAAGCTCTTGTTTGGTCGTTACAATAACAACGATGATGAAAGTAGATACAAAAAAGTGAAAAAAAAGTGAAAGTGACAACCCTTGTCATTGCGAGGTCACGGCACAGCACACATGAACCACAACGAAATTGGACCTCTGCATTTAACCCATACACACACGTGCAGCAGTGGGCAGCTATTGAAAGCGCCCGGGGAGCAGTGATGGGGACGGTACCTTGCTCAAGGGTACCTCAGGGCAACCCACTAGGGTGGGAATCAAACCCACAATCTTCCAATGCGGGGCCAACTCCCTAACCACTAGGCCACCGCTGCCTAATAATTGATAACGTGCCGGAGAGAGGGAAGTCTGGGCATCCCTGCTGGAGCTGCTGCCCCCGCGACCCGACTTCGGATAAGAAAATGGATGGATGGATGGATGGATTGATGGTGATTATAAATGATGATGATAATAAATACAAAAATAAAAATCATTTATTATATGATTATTCATGACGACAAGTTGAACAAGAAGAAGCAGAAGAAGAAGCAGCAGCAGAAGAAGAAGAAGGAGAAGAAGAAGATAAAGAAGAAGAAGAAGCAGCAGCAGAAGAAGAAGAAGAAGAAGAAGAAGATAAAGCAGAAGAAGAAGCAGAAGAAGAAGAGGGTGAACTGTGACCTAGTGTTTAGGCCCCATAATCGGAAGGATGTGGGTTCTAGTCCCAAACCAGTAGGTTGCCCTGAGGTGCCTTTGAACAAGGTATCGTCCCCATCACTGCTGCACGGTGTGTGTATGGGTTAAATGTAGAGCTTGCATTTGGTCGTGGTTCACTGTGTGCTGTGTTTCGCAAAGGCGAGTAGCTACTTTCACTTTCACTTTGCCACAGGCTCGTTTCAGACCGTTCATGCTGGTGTGAAATAACCAACCTGATCCACCAGAGGTCGCTGTCGGACCACAGAACACAGCCCTGCACACAGATTCCTGTTTACTGATTTCTTTCTTTCTTTCTTTCTTTCTTTCTTTCTTTCTTTCTTTAGTAGTAATAGTAACAACAACAATAATAATTATTAATATTGTTGGTGTTGATGTTGTTGTAACATATTCTTTTATTGACAATAAGAATAATTAATAATAATATTGCTGTTGATCATTTAAAACAACAGATTAATGTGCCTTGAGTGAATACATTAAGCAATACATGTCCACAAAGAGAAGTAATAAATAATATTTCATTATGATTGCATGGTTACTATGGCGTGTGAATGGTATGAAGGGCATGGAGCTGTTAAAGCTGGTAGTGTGTGTTGGCTGATAAAGGCTGCTAGAGCGGAGATAAGAGCTTAGTGAGCTGCAGTGGCCGGTAGTTCAGTCCAGCAACACACTGCCAGCTCCTGCAGAGCAACAAGTCATTACACAGCACGTACAAAGCAGAGTATTGTCTTCAGCAGGGCCTTCACTTCACTCCTGCGTGTTGTGTAAGTGTCCAGATACGGTCCCTCCCCCACCCTCTTTAATTCTCTCCCTTATCACACACATGAATATCAAGTGGCCCAGGCCGAGTCTCTTTCTGGTAATGTAATACTGTGTTGCAGTGCACTCCTCTTTGTGTTTGGATTTACTTAAAACTACCTCAAGTGTCCAGTGTGGCTCTCGCGTTTTGCCCTGAAGGAGACTCATGATGGATCGGAGTGAACTCCAGGTGCTTCAGTCGCTGCCACGTCCCTCTCAGGTAAACAGAGGAGAGGAGAATTGTTTAGCGCCCTAAAGAGAGCAAGACGTATGGGCTAAGGCCCCAAGGTGTGATCATAATACACCTGTTATCTCCAACTGAGACAACGATCTGTTTTTCTTCATACTTCAGGTTCTGAATGGTATGCGATGGCGATGGCAGGCCTGTCCTAGCGCTCACAGGGCGAAAGGTGGGGAAACACCCTGGACAGGCCACTGGAGCATCTGGAAAAGGATCCCAATTAGGGCAGCCTAGACTTGATTTCTTTACACACAGAAAGCTCTGATTCCACTTGCTGATCCGTTTTACTTTCACATTTGTGGTCATGCAGTTTTGGCCCCTGACTCAAGACTGCAGACGTTTTGATCGTTCAGACGCTTATTTGGTTAAAACAAATATTAAGGACATAAGGGTTTCGCTTTAGAAAGCTTAGGACTTAAGAGCACCAGAGAGGGCAAAAGAAGACACTTTCTTTACATGCATACAGATTCTTGGATAAAAAGGACCTGATAAAGGGTTCGGAAGTCAGTAGTAAGTTTAGTTCTTTATTTGAGTGTAAAGTAATATACGTATAAGGTTTAATAGAGTATAAAAGTAAAAATGAGCTCTTTAAAACTGGTTAGGGAGTTGGCCACAGGATCGGAAGACCCCTTACCAGTAGTTCACTCTGAGGTACCCTTGAGCAAGGTACCGTCCCCATCACTGCTCCCCGGGCGCTTTCATAGCTGCCCCCTGCTGCATGGTGTTTGCATGGGTTAAATGCAGAGGTCCAATTTTGTTGTGGTTCACCGCGTGCTGTGCTGTGACCTCGCAATGACAAGAATAGTCACTTTCGCTTTCACTTTCATTTCCAAAGGCATTCCTGCCAGATATTTGTGTGCAAAGCGAAGTTCACTTTACATATAACTGCATATAATGTAATATAAGTCTTTGAAACTATTTTTAATTGCACTCCAATGAAAGGATCTTCTGAACAAATGAACTTTAACTGATTCACTGAGTTATGTTCATTAATTAACTGCGTTACAGTTAATTTACTGCTTTTTACATCGAGCCTCGGACTCTCTCCTGTGGTGTTGTCTCAACCCTTTAATGAATTTGCACAAAGTACATAAATATGTGTTTCCACCATCACTAAACCAATCCACATCTTTGCATGTGATCAATAGATTTTGCAGTTATTTCTTCATAACTGATATTATTCGTAAATGAAACTTGTCATTTGAATTCTTTGTAGTACATATTGCACTTTAATGCCGTTTATTTAGTCACTGTGGATTTAATTTATGCACAGAATTTGAAAATGCTCCAAAAATGAAGCCACTGTCTCTGAAAATCCTAAAATATGTTCTGGTGGAAAAGTATTGTCTGGCAGGTCAAAAAAGGCTTCAAAGTTGAACTCTCACGCGGCTCTATTTCCAAAGAAAATGGTTCTTTATAACGCTGTTGAAAAGGTTCTTTAAGGAACCAGAGGTTTGTGGCATCGCTGGCTTTTTTTTCTTAAAAGTGCAATATTAACTGGCACTAAAGTAAAAGCCTTTCCCAAAAATGCAATTGAATGTTCCATCCAGCAAACTGCAGATCAGATGACATTACCTCCTCCGCCATTACCACATTTAATTTTAATCTGATTTCACAAAGCCTCGTCTCAGGGATCACATCAGCACATTCACCAATCAGGCCTTTAAAATCAAGTGCTGCTGACTTGTATGGAGTGTGTGTATGTGTGCGTGTGTGTTTTTGTACGCTTTCGGGAGATGTATTTCCTGACTGTGTAGTAAAACCGGAGAAAAGTCAGGTTTAACTGCTTGGAAAAAGAAAAAAAAAAGCCCTTTCCTTTTGGTTCTTGTTAAAAAGCTCTTTCTTAGTGTTCCTTTTTTTTTCTAACCTTTCAAACCTTCTTTTTTGTTGTTTAAATGAAGATTATGATGGATTATGAACATAGGATTACACAGGATTATGGTAGATGACATTTTTATTAGACATATTTTACATGTTAATGTGTATATAATGTGCTTTTGGAACAAAACCTCATATTTCCTTTGAAGTAAGAGGTAAAAATGTTGCGTAGAATGGGACATTTTCCTTCAGCTTGCGAAGAATATGTCCAGACACTGGGTTAAAAACAAGTGTGATTGTGTTTGTGTGATAGTGTGTGTGTGTGCGCCTGTGTGTGTGTGTGTGTGCATGCCAGCCAGCCATTAGTCTGTAAGGCCGGTTGATGCTCCTGTCTCTTCATTTCATTATCTATTTATCGGTGTGGAGTGGTCTGGGCCAATAAAGCGGGTGGATTGTGCTGGCCTGCGTTTTTCCCATTGTGCCTCACTCTATTCATGTGCGAGTCAGCTGGCTGCTCGGGTTTCTGCGGGCCCTTGTCTGCCGCTCTCCTCACGAGCTTCCCCCCTTTTTTTGCGTCTTAAACAAGGGGAGGAAGAGAGAGAGAGAAAGAGAGAGAGAGAGAGGCCATTCTGCTCGCGGGTGCTCATGAATGGCCGCCACTGTTCACTGCTCTTAAATGGCTCACTTCAGTGTCAGGTTGGTGGAGCTTTCTCATCAGCGTGACACTGAGAAAAGGAGCATTTTCTCTTTGGAAGACCTAGAGATTCCTGCAGATAATATGCTATTGTTGATCTCGGGGGGGATCATCCCAGCTATTTCAATGATCCCACTGTCCCGCACAGGAGGCCTGGGAGAAGCCGGGGGCTTGCCTAAGGACAGCGCCCACTTGAACGCCGCTTTTGCAGGCATAGTGTGCAGCCTGGACCCTTGAAGCGGGAAAAAATTAAAATATACATGGCTTTAATCCTTACTCTTTATGTTGCATATCAGTCCGGACTTGTCTGACATGGCATTTTTTGCATTAGGGCAAAAGTAGCCAATAGGATCTGTAAACTACCAGCAACAAGTACAGCCACCAATTTACATTGATTAAAGAACGCTGATCACCAATTAGATAATTGATCTCAAATAGACTTGCTTAAGTGATTTCCGGCACTTTAGGACACACTGTTAGGTTTCAGATAGCTAAAAATGAGCTCAAATGTAAGCAGTAACCATTTTAATTCGGAATTGTTCTGTATATTTATTCGACTTGAACATTTTAGAGCACTGTTAGGTTTAAAAATAGCTAAAAAGTAGCTAAAAGAGAAACAGAAACCATTTTAAGTCTGATTGGGCTGCAATTTTATTCCATTTTACAGATAACAGTGTATCTTGCAGTGGTAGAAACCATCCAAATGGTGGTCTTATCCCAGTTCAGATTGCTGTGATGTGTGATGATTTAGGCGTGTTTATTCCAGTTTATTCCTAATAGGTGATTGATGAACATTTAAATGAGCAAAATGGACTCTTTTTATAGCTGATCAGCTACATCTACAGTGGAAAAGTATGCACATTTGGATCACTTTCCCCAAAATGTATTACATATAAGTGCACCTGGATTTCATTCTCAGCTAAATACACTATGAAGTTAAATGATGACAAACTGCAGCAGATTTTTGGTCAAACCGTAAATCTTACAAGCTGAGAGTGGTCTGCCACCCAAAAAATATCCACAAACAACATGCAAAGTGGTCACAGAAGAACTTCTGATGAAGAACTAGAGGTTGACTAATACTCCAGCAGGGTTGACCTACAAGAGAAGGGTTTTTGATGAGTGTGAGTAAGGTTATTATCTGCAACATGTAGTGCCGGGCAGATGACTTCAGAAATTATGCAATGAAAAAATGTGATTAGCCGTGAGTTGCATGATAGAGAAGAAAATGCCTTGGGAGGAGGATGGGATTCAGCTGCTAGAGAGCTTTTTAAACTTGAAAAGTCATGGGAACCATTTTCTCCAGCAGAGATTTTTTTTCATTTTCTTCATTTTCAACCAAGCAGAAATGACTGAGTCTGCTTTAGAGTGAAATGTCTTAAACCAGACACCAGATGATGAATAAATTCTATACTGAAGAAAACTGTCACAATGCCTCCTGCATTTGCTCACTGTGTTATTCTGCATATGAATTTTTAGTAGAACTTTATTGAAACTGTGGCAAAATGGTGGTAAAGTGGATTGCTTGCAGTGAGAAGGTTCTGGGTTTGATTCCAAGCTGGGACAGCCTGAGTCCTTTCTGTGTGGGGTTTGTTCTCTCCGTTACTGAGTGGGTTTCCTCAGGATGCTGTGGTTTCCTCCTACAGTCCAAAGACATGCATGTCAGGTTGGACTGGAGATGCTACAATGCCCCCCAAGGTGTGACTATGTTAATGAGTGTGTGTTTTCTGGGTGATGAACTGGCAACCTTTCCAGGGTGTTTTTCCACCTTTCACTCCATGTGCTGGAAAGGCACCCATCATGATCCCGGTTAGAATCAGAATCAGAATCAGATTTAGTGAACAAGTATGTAATGCACACAAGGATTTTGCAGTTGTGCAACATTTAATATATAATTGTTAAAAAAAGAAACAAAGAATTGTCCAGACTGATGAACAGAGCCACAGAATCACCAACAGAAACAACAAAATCCTTGTACATAGTATGTATATATATATGCATTTCACTGTCTTACAAAAGCTCAGCTTATTGGGGTGTGTAAGAAATACTTCTTCAGTTACGTTTGCTAAGCTGTCACACTCTCCTGAAACTCAGAGTCTGTTGTGCAACCGAGTTAGCCCGCTTTAAGAGAGGGGAATTTTTGCAGTTCTGCTCAGCAGTCCCTTTGGCCCGGGGGAAAAAAATGGTAGATGTGTGTGTAAGTGTGTGTATTGGGGGTTGAGGGCAGTAAAATTAGAGAGGCTCTCTAGAGAGACACACTCTTTCCCCCTGGTGTTGGATTACCATGGGACAAGCGTGTTGCGGTATTTCAGGTGTCCACTTTCACCAGCCGGACCATGATGTGGGCCCCCAGGCCCTGCAGTGAAATATGGGTGTTAGCATTAGTTTGTGTTCAAGTGTGTTGTGTGTTACCCTGGAGTGAGAAGGGGCCTATTTTTTTACACCAAAAGACAACCTCATTGTGTGTGTGTGTGTGTGTGTGTGTGTGTGTGTGTAAGTGTGTGTGTGTGTGTGTGTGCACGTCTGCATTTGTGTGTGTGTGTGTGTGTGTGTGTGTGTGTGCATGAGTGTATGTCTTCTTGAAAGCTTTTCTGCAAATATCATGGATATCATCAGAACATAAACAAGTTCCAGTTTTGCATCTTTTTCCAGCGAATCAGCATTTTTTACCTGCAAATTGAACATGTGCTCATTGTGTCTGCAGCTAAAATGAACAGTTATATTTAAAAATAATCAAACTTACAGTTTTCCACTGACATCAGATCTAGACTATCAGTTAAGACTCCAAGCGTTGCTTCTTTAGTGATCAATTCAATTGCTAACGCTGGACACTGGTCACCCAAATAGCCCAAATCATTTCTGTAAAAAGCATATCTTTCTCTCAATCTGCTCAAAGACCTGCTAAATTTGGACTACAAATGGGGTAACTGGAAAATTGTGTAGAATATTTTTTTTGCCTGAACTGTTCCTGAAGCTTTGACAATAACCAATCACATGAGCAGAATGGTGGTATATTACAATGTTATAATCTAACCTGGAATAATCTGTATATAATGCATGTATTATTGGTCTATGTATGAAATAACATACACAGTACAGCATTTATTCATGTTCTTCAGTTTTTCAACAGAGCTGATGGGAAGTGGGAATATTGTTCATGCATGTTTCTTTGCGTAAATAACTTAAAGGCCATATTCTACTGGGTTTATGTGCCAAATTTCAGTCTAGATCACCTAGAATTAAACAAGCAGTTCACGCTAATGCCTTTAAAAATTATATATGCAACTGACCTGATTGCCTGGCCTGTGTTGTGGGGTGGTGGTGGTCTAGTGGAGGGTACTTGCCTATGGACCTATGGCTCAAGAGGTCCCAGGTTTGAATCCCACCTCTGGCACTACCACCACTGGGTCCCTGAGCAAGACCCTTCACCCTGAGTTGCTCCAGGGGGACTGTCCCTGTAATTAGGACATGGAAGTCGCTCTGGATAAGAGCGTCTGCTACATGCCTCAAATGTAAATGTAACGTAAATGTAAATGTCTCATTCAAGAAGCAGCACTCCTTATATCTTCTGTCTGAGTGGGTGGACGATAAATTACGATAGGCTAATGTGTAAATGCTGTTGCGACATCACAAAAGCTGTGGTTTTATTTTATTATTATTCTTTTTCTTTTATCATGATGCACTGTATGGGCAGAGAAAATTATTGTTTTTCAGCAGTGTTAACTTACCACGCGAGAAAGGCAGGAACCTTTGTTTTTCCAGGATATGAGCCCTTTAATTCTATCTTGGCACTGATTATATGGATGTCATGATAAACTTTGGTTTCGTCAGGGATAAGCAACTTATATGAAATACACTCACATTCAGATTCGCCACACACAGCCATATACAGCTAATAGTTAATAACGATGCTCTATTTACCTCTAGTTCTTCGAGGGGAGTGTTGTAATGTCTCAAAATGTTTAGGTCTGGAGAAACAAAAGAGGTGGGAAGAAACGCTCTCTGGCGTGCTCCATATAGCTGTCAGCTTGTGTTTCCAGCAGCCTGCGTTTACACCTCTTTAAACAGAGCACACATGTTCACAATCATCTCAAATGGCCTCTGCTGGCATCGTCGTGCAATGATCCAATTAAAGGCCTTTACAGCACAGACATTGTGTTGAACCCCGAATGGTGCGTATCTCAGCTCTGCAGTTTCCACACCATCCATCGCCTGCTAGGGAGCAAACGATTACCGTTCGAGTTGCAACACAGCTATTTTCGTTGTTCCTGTGGAGTTTCTACCTTTCTATCCATGGAATAAGCAATACTGAGATCTGCAAAGTTTTACCTTTCAGCTGAATAAATCAGGGCATGCTTTGGTGCCAGAAGTTTAGTTTTGCGCTGGAGCTTTGAGGCGAAAGTGGTTGAAGCTCAGCCATCGATTAGAACTAACATACAAATTGAGCTTGAACATATTGGTTAAGTCAAAATTCCCACTTATGTGGTTTCTGGCAGGGAACGGCCTACTGCTATTTATAAGGACACACTAAAATGCACAGCTAAACCATCTTAAGGCCTTAAGGTTGCTACTGATAGTGTCTTCAGGTTTTTGCCATTTTAAATGCACAGTTTGCTCATATGGCTGATGAAATTTTTTACAGAAAGTTGTTTTATTCATTCATTCATTCATTCATTCATTCTTTATCTTAACCACTTATCCTGCTGGTGCTTAACCCTGTGGAGAATATGCAAACTCTGGTTCTGGGTTTGATTTCCTGGGTCCTTCCTTTGTGTTTGCATGTTCTCTTCGTGTCTCCATGGGTTTCTTCCTGGAGCTCTGGTTTCCTCCTGGAGTCCAAAGACGTTCTCTGCCCTCAGAACACAGGAATCGGCCGCAGCACCGTGACTCTAGTTAGTGGTCTATAGTCTAGTTGTAATGGCTGTTCATGCAAAAAAAAAGTACAAACCATATATTATATAGATAGTAGTATACCATCTAAGGTCTGTGTGTGTGGAAGGTATCAATGGCTCAGCACAAATGTGCTAAAAGGGATTCAAAACCACGTTAGTCTGTCTTGGAGAAAGTGCCCGTCATCATGTTTCAATGATGTTCCATACAGCACAGTTAAGTTTTGAGGAGTGTCAGACAGCACAATACGGGTCAACCAATCAGACTTCAGGGGACAAGGAGATTAAAAACTGAAAATGTAAAAATGAATTATGATTGTTTTTAGACCATAAAACCACATGTGTATTAAAAGCTTGCCTTAGGGGGAAGACATAAAAAGAAGGACAATGTTAGATATGGGCCGATTAATGATTTGAGCCCAATTTTCATGGTGTTTTTTGGGGGGGGAAGTAGCCTTGTGGCTTCATTAAATGAAATGAAATTTCCATGCTTGCACACATGCACTCACATCACAATATCTGCGGCTGGGGGGGCAGTTGTGTGGTAGGGTGGCTTCCCCAAAGGCACTTCAGCCATGGATGCAGGAGTGGGATAATGTTCACCCGCCACCCATATGTTTCCTTCCAGTCCAGGGGATTTAACCCCCAACTCTTTGGTTGCAAGCCTTCTTCCCTAACTAATGGGCCAAAGCTGCCTCCATTGCATCATGTCTTCAATTTGGAGTAAAAGTAAAATTGTCTTCTTAGCTTTTTTTTTTACTATCCGATGCTCCTCTTGCATTTTGTGAATTAGGCCTGTTAGCCCCTCGCTGGGACAGGATGGGACATAGTGGCCCTCAGAAGAGAGAAGTGGATCGTCTGTGGCTCTACCCTTATTGGATTATGAGCTAGAGAGGGAGAAGCAGTGGTTCTCATGTTTATGATGTGGTCAGCAAGTCTTAGCACAAGCTCAGCCTGTCCAAGGGACAAGCTAATGAAGAGACGCTATTATCCCAACTGCAGTCATGCCTTCATGACCCATTTCCTTTAGCACTGATTTAATTCTGTTTACTAAAGTGTGTCTGTGTATATGTGTGTATGCAGAGTTCATGAACCTTTTGTCAAAGGGTGGACTGATGTAGTGCACTCCTCTCAGACGGATGACATTCCTACACACCCTCACACAAAACAAGGGGAAATATGATCTAATACACTTTTTTTTTGTCTAGAAAGGCAGAATACATAAGTGATCACTATCAGAGTTATAATTGGTCAGCTGAATTTTGTTAATAGCTCATCAGGGCCTGCATTGCTTTAATGAATGCCAATTGTTGCTTTAACTGCTTCCACGATTTGTGCATTTAGCTGGCTGATAGTAATCGAGCCACTTTCAGCTGCTTGAGGGGATGGTCTGGAAACAAAGGCCAAGAAGGATAAGAAAGGAGAGGGTACATTTCTAGTCCTTGGTTATATAACAAATAAATCCAGCTCCTGAAACTCAGCGCTTTGAGTGTGTGTGAGCATTCCCGGACCTGAATGTTGACTTTTTAGCTGGGGTGAATGCATTGGATGGCCTCTGGTTTATTCAGAGGGATTTAGTGAACCGGAGTGATCAATAAGAAACTGCCACTTAGACTTGCACAGGAGTCGGCGAGCTACTCCACCCTCTCTCATTCTAGTCTTTTCACTACTTTGTTCGCCAGCACCTACAAGGTCAACAGCAAATGATAAAAGAGAGAATGGGCAGCACAGTGCAGTTTTATGTAATCAGTCGAAAGGCAATGCAGCAATTTAGCACAAAACTTCACAAACATCTCCACAGCGTGATGGCATGGAACCACTAACTGGGATTTGACATTGGAGTAAAACCCACTTTATATGAAAGTCCAGTGCATTTTGTTGAAGAAGGGTATTTTAATTTGGGCCTTTAATTTGGTTTCTTTGGTCCACGATGTTATATAATAAAAGGTTCGGCTTTTATTGGCATTATTTCTAAATAGAATAAATCTGTTAAAACACAGACACAAACAAACAAACACACTCCTCTCTCAGGGGTCGTTTGGTGATTATGTTCTGAAATAGGATTACGTTCCAGTTTTACAATAGATGGACCACTGGGCCGGTTGATCTTGATCCTGGTCATTATTTATTTCATCTTTGGATGTATCACTTTTGGCAAACAGAATAAAAGAACAGAACAGAACAAAACAGCACAGAACAGAACAGAACAGAACAGAACAGAACAGAACAGAACAGCACAGAACAGAACAGCACAGAACAGAACAGAACAGAACAGAACAGCACAGCACAGCACAGAACAGAACAGAACAGAACAGCACAGCACAGCACAGAACAGAACAGAACAGAACAGAACAGAACAGAACAGAACAGAACAGAACAGAACAGAACAGAACAGCACAGAACAGAACAGAAGCAGAACAGAACAGAACAGAACAGAACCAGGAGCAGAACAGAACAGACAGAGACAGCTGCAGAACCAGACAGAGACAGGAACAGAACAGCTGGAACAGAGACAGAACACTTGGCACAGAGACAGAGACAGAGCAGAACAAGAACAGAACAGCACAGAACAAGAGACAAGACATAGGAACAGAGCAGAACAGCACCCAAGAACCAGCTGGCTGGCACAGAACAGAGACAGAACAGAGACAGGGCATGCAGCACGAGACAGAACAGAACAGAACAGAGCAGAACAGCACAGAGCAAGGTGGCACACAGCCTGGAACAGAACCAGCTGAGACAGAACAGAACCCAGCGCACGGCTGCAGAGCAGAAAGCCAGAACAGAGCAGAACAGCGCAGAACAGAACTGGCACAGAACCCAGACAAGAAAGCACAGAACAGCACAGCACAGCACAGAACAGCACAGCACAGAACAGAACAGAACAGAACAGAACAGAACAGAACAGAACAGAACAGAACAGGCAGCTGCAGAACAGGAGCAAGGGCCAGAACTGGGAACAGAACAAGAGACAGGAACAGCACAGAACAGGAGCAGAGACAGGAACAGCTGCAGAGCAGAACAGCACAGACAGAACAGAGCAAGAACTGGCACAGGGCAGAACCAGAGAGACAGGGCAGAACAGAACAGAAGCACAGAACAGAACAGGGGTAGCACAGAACCAGAACAGAACAGGAACAGACAGAACAGAACGAAGAGCACAGAACAGAACCAGAACAGCGCAGAACCAGAACAGAGCAGAAAGAACAGGGCAGCACAGAACCTTTTTGGCTGGCTGGAACAGAACAGAGACAGAGACAGAACCCAGAACAGAACAGAACAGCATGCAGCACAGAACCCAGAAAGAAAAGAAAAGGAGCAGAACCAGGGGTGAGCAGGCACAGCACTGGGAGACTGAGACAGAACAGACAGCACAGAACAGACAGAACGGCTTTTAGACAGAGCAGAACAGGAGCAGAACAAGAACAGGGGGTGGCACAGAACAGGGCAGAACAGAACAGAACAGAACAGAACAAATTGAGGCAAGGGCAAAGAACAGAACAGAGAGTGGGAGCAGCGCAGAACAGCTGGCACAGAACAGAAAAGAACAAGAACAGAGCAGAAGAACAGAACCAGCACAGCACAGAACCAGAACAGAGACAGAACAGAACAGAACAGAGACAGAACAGAACAGAACCTTTTGAACAGGAACATAACGGCACAGAACAGAACAGAACAGAACGGCACCAAACAGAACAGGAGCAGGAACAGACAAGAACAGAGCAGGGCAAAGACAGAACCTTTGGGACAGAACAGAGACAGGGCAACAGACAGAACAGAACAGAACAGAGACAGCACCAGAACAGACAGCGCAAGAACCAGAATAAGGAACCAAGAACAAAGGAACAGAACCCAGCCCCAAGAACGAAGCACGCGCTTTGGCACGAGACAAGGGCAAGAGACAGGAACAGAACCAAAGGAACCAGAACAGCACACAGCGCAGGCAGAACGGAACGAGCAAGAACAGAACAGAACAGCTGCAGAACAGAGGAACAGCTTTTAGCACAGAACCAGAGACAACTGCAGAACAGAACAGAGCAAAGACAAGAACAAGGAACAGCACGAAAGAACAAGGCATGCAAGAGAGCAGAGCAAGGGCAGAACAGAACAGGAACCCAGCACCAGACAAGGAGACAGAACCAGAACCAGACAGAACGGCACAGAACAGGGCAAGACAGCACTAGACAGGGCAGCTGGGACAGAGCAGAGACAGAATGGAGACGGCGCAGGGCAAGACTGGCACACAGGGCAGAACGGGAGACAGAGACAGAGACAGAACAGAACGGCACAGAACCTTTGGCACAGCTGCAAGAACCCAGAGCAGAGACAGAACAGACAGCACAGCGCAAGAACAGAACAGAGACAGAGACAGAACAAGAACCAGAACAGGAACAGCTGAACAGAACAGCACAGCACAAGAGCCAAACAGAGCAGCACCAGGAACAGAACTAGACAGCATGCAGCACCTTTGGCTGGGAACAGAGAACAGACAGAACAGAACAGAACAGGGCAAGACCAGAACAGAACAGAACAGAAAAGCTGCAGAACAGCGCTGCTTTGGCACAGAACAGCACAGCGCAGAACATAGCACAGAACAGAACAGAACAGGAGGAGAGACAGGGCAGAACAGGAGCCAGCACAGAACAGACAGAACAGAACAAGAGACAGAACAGAACAGAGACAGCCTTTTAGAACAGAACAGAACAGCTGGGAGACAGGAGCAGCGCAAGACAGAACAGACAGCACCAGAACAGGGCAGGGCAGAGACCAGGCAGAACAGAAGAAGCGCAGGAACAGAACAGAAGCAGCACAGAGAGAGACAGAACAGACAGAACAGGAACAGAACAGAAAGCACAGAACAAGAACTAGAACTGGCTGGGAACAGGAGCAAGACAGAACAGAACAGAGCAAGACAGAAAGCACAGAACAGACAGAGACAGCACAGGGCAGAGACAGAACGAAAAGAACAGAACAGCACAGAACAGCACAGCACAGAACAGAACAGAACAGAACAGCACAGAACAGAACAGAAAAGAAAAGAAAAGAACAGAACAGAACAGCACAGCACAGCACAGCACAGCACAGCACAGAACAGAACAGAACAGAAAAGCACAGAACAGAACAGAGACAGAACGGAACAGAACAGAACTGGCTGAAACAGAACAGAACAGAACAGACAGAACAGCACAGAACAGAACAGAACAGAACAGAACAGAACAGCACAGAACAGCACAGCACAGAACAGAACAGAACAGAACAGAACAGCACAGAACAGAAAAGAAAGAAAGCACAGAACAGAACAGCCTGGCATGCATGTTTTAGCACAGAGACAGAGCAGAACAGAAAGAGGCATACAGAACAGAACAGAACCAAGGACAGAATGAAGACAGAACAGAAAGGCACAGAACCAGAACAGAACAAAGAACAGAACAGGTAACAGCTGCTGCACCTTTGAGAGACAGAACTCAGACAGAAAGAAGCACAGACAGAACAGAACAGCTACGGAACAGAGACAGAGCAGAACAGAACGGCACAGAACAAAGACAGCGCAGAACAGGGTAAGAACCAGGAGCAAGACAGGCAGCTGGGAAGACAGCCTGAAACAGCACGCTGGGGAGCAAGAACAGAGACAGAACAGAACAGCGCCAGAACGAGAACAGCTGGCACAGGAGCAGAACAGAACAAGGAGCAAGAACAGGAGCAGAACCAGAACTGGCACCAGAACAGAGACAGCACGGCACAGAACCAGAACAGCACCAGAACAGAGCAGAACGGCTGGCTGGCTGCTGGCACAGGGAGCAAGAACAGAACAGAGACAAGGGCAGCACAGGACAGAACAGAACAGAACAGAACAGCTGAGACAGAGCAGCTGCAGAACAGAGACAGGACAGAACCAGAACAGGAGCAGAACAGAAAGCTTTGCAGACAGAACAGAACTGGCTGGAACAGAACAGAACAGAACAGAACAGAACAGAACAGAACAGAACAGAACAGAAAAGCACAGAACAGAACAGAACAGAACAGAACAGAACAGAACAGAACAGAACAGCGCAGAACAGAAAAGAACAGAACAGAACAGCACAGCAACAGAACAGAACAGAACAGAACAGAAGAACAGAACAGAACAGAACAGAACTGAACAGGACAGAGAAAAGAACAGAACCAAGAACCAGAGACAAGAACAGGGCAGCTGGGAACAGAACAGGAACAGAGCAGAACCCAAGAGAATGGGAATGAAGATAGAATAGAGATAGAATGAAGATAGAATAGAATGAACAGAACAGAATAAAGATAGAATAGAATAAGAGAAGAACAGGCAGAGATAGAATAGAATAGAATAGAATAGAATAGAATAGAATAGAATAGAATAGAACAGGACAGGACAGGACAGGACAGGACGGAACCGAAAGTAATGGAACAAAACAGTCCAGAATAGAATAGAATAGGATAGAACAGGACAGGACGGAACCGAACGGAATGGAACAAAACAGAACAGAACAGAATAGAATAGAACAGAATAGAACAGAATAGAAGAGAATAGAATATAACAGGACAGAACAGAACAGAATAGAATAGAACAGAACAGAATAGAACAGAACAGAACAGAACAGAGCAGAATAGAACAGAACAGAACAGAATAGAATAGAATAGAATATAAAAGAACAGAGCAGAATAGAATAGAATAGAATAGAATAGAACAGGACAGGACAGGACAGGACAGGACGGAACCGAAAGTAATGGAACAAAACAGTCCAGAATAGAATAGAATAGGATAGAACAGGACAGGACGGAACCGAACGGAATGGAACAAAACAGAACAGAACAGAATAGAATAGAACAGAATAGAACAGAATAGAAGAGAATAGAATATAACAGGACAGAACAGAACAGAACAGAATAGAATAGAACAGAACAGAATAGAACAGAACAGAACAGAACAGAGCAGAATAGAACAGAACAGAACAGAATAGAATAGAATAGAATATAAAAGAACAGAACAGAATAGAATAGAATAGAATAGAATAGAATAGAATAGAATATAAAAGAACAGAGCAGAATAGAATAGAATAGAATAGAATAGAACAGGACAGGACAGGACAGGACAGGACAGGACAGGACGGAACTGAATGTAATGGAGCAAAACAGACCAGAATAGAATAGAATAGAATGGAATGGGATGGGGCGGGATGGGGCGGGATGGGAGGGGATGGGACGGGATAGGGCAGGATGGGACGGGATGGGATGGGATGGGACGAGATGGGGCGGGATGGGACAAGATTCAACAAAAAATTCAACCTCTGCATTTTACCCACACAAACACATGCATCAGAGGGCAGCTATTGATAGTGCCCAAGAATCAGTGACACGTACAGTACCTTGCTCAAGGGTACCTCAGGGCAACCTTATGGCCTGTGGTTTGAACCCATGATCTTCTGATCCTGTGGCCAACTCCCCAACCACCAGACCACCACTGCTATTTCTACAGACAATAAAATCTGTTAAAACACAGACACAAACAAACAAACACACTCCTCTCTCAGGGGTCGTTTGGTGATTATGTTTCGAAATAGGATTACGTTCCAGTTTTACAATAGATGGACAACTGGGCCGGTTGATCTTGGTTCTGGTCATTATTTGTTTCATCTTTGGATGTATCACTTTTGGCAAACAGAATAACAGAAGAGAACAGAAGAGAACAGAACAGAACAGAACAGGATGGAAAATAATAGAATAGCATAGAATAGAATAGAATAGAATAGAGCAGAATAGAACATATGTTTATTTAAATGTTTCGCCCATCCCCTGCCAAATGACATCTTTCATTGATTTTTGAAGTGAAAATAACTGAAACCACAAATTCTGCAGCAAATATTTGAATACAATAATTTTCCGCTAATTATATTTAGTTAATCTAAAAATAGGGAAAAACAAAATAGTAATTGTGTAATACATTAGAACTTTGGCAGGTATCAAAGCTTGCAAATGCTTTCTGTAAGGTGCTACGGGTCTTTCTATTCTTTTTCCCAAACTGTTTCTCATTCTTCTCTTTGGTTATTTAGATGTTTAAGTCATGGGACTTTGTGGATCATTACAAAAGCTATAATAGTAGTTAATGGTAATGGTCTAAGTTACAGTACTGTGCAAAAGTCTTAAGCCACTGCCATTTCCTCATATTTTGCTTCCTGAAGACAAATACGTTCTTGTGTTTTTAATGTATTTTGAGGAACTGCATGCTGGAACCCCTTTATCTAAATATCTGGTTTCTTTAGAAACTTCAGAGTAAAACATTTGTCCTATTCATTTTATTTAATTTACTCAACATGCCAGAGATAAGAGAGTTTGACAGGCTTTATACAAAATGTTGTATAAAGAGCTGATTCCCAAGCAAAATATAAAAAAATGAGTAGTGCTGAAACACTTTTGCATGGTGTTTAGGAGAGTACCCAGAACCCAACTTTTTTTCACCTCCAGATATTTGGTGGAGCCTATTCTTCCATCTACCTGTGCAAGGTTTGCTTTCCGCCTTAATTCTGACACTGATATTTGTGATGAGTTTGCAGTTAAGGTTCTTTTGAACACTCTTGTGCAAGCAACGCCGCACAGCAGAGTGGTGAATCATCACTCTTGTGTCATTCTGATGCTTTGTTGAACGTGCCATTCTTGCCAGCGTTTGAGCAGTTCTTCTTGAGAGTTTTTTCGTGGGCTTAAGATCCTTGACTTCCACATTTCCCCCTTAAATGCCATTGCCTAGTGACATTTCGTACAATGGAAAGTGCCAGCTGGAAGTGCTTTGATATCTTTTTTTAACCTTCCCCAGCATGGTAGACATCGCTTTTCCTAATTTTCAGCTCCTTAATCTGCTGCTTGATGAGGCCCTTGGTTGTTGAGTATTAGCAAAAGGTTTGAAGTTTCAAAGATTTTATCTTTCCATGGATTTTGACAGTTTGATCAAGTAAAGCCAATGAGAATGGAGGGGTATCCATCCATCCATTATCTGCCGCTTGTCCCAAACAGGGTCGCGGGGGAGTGCTGGAGTCCAACCCAGCGCACACAGGGCGAGGACAGGGGACGCACCCTGGACAGGTCGCCAGCCCATCGCAGGGAGGAGCGGGACCTTGCTCAAGGGTACCTCAGGGCAACCCATTGGGAAGGGGTTTGAACCCCCAATCCTCCGATCATGTGGCCGACGCCCTAACCACTAGGCCACCGCTGCCCAGTGAGGGGTAGCCAAGATTTTGGAAATGGCATAATTAGTAAATAGTCATTAGGAAGCACGGCACGGCAACCAATGAAACGCGATGAAATGCAGCCTCTGCTTTTCACCCATACCCAGACGTGCAGCAGTGGGCCATCATATTCAGCGTCCAGGGAACATTGATGGGGATGGTACCTTGCGCAAAGGCACCTTAGGGCAACCTACTGATCTGGGATCAGTCCTTCTGATCCTGGGGCCTAGTCCTTTAACACTTAGCCACTGCTGCCCCAATAAAGGTTCATCAATCTGCTTTTGAAGAAAATGTATTTGCATGCATTTGTATGGTAGCAACTCTAACGGTTCAAAAATGTCTGCTGGACCAGTTATGTTAAATTGTCCCCTAGGTGTGTGTTTACCTGTGTGTCCTCCCTGTGATGGACTGGCCACAGGTATTAGTTGTGCTTCTCTTTCACCCTATGAGAACTGGGATGAGCTCCAGCAACCCTGGTTAGGATAAATGACTCAGAAAATGGATGGATGCCACGAAAGGCTTTAAAAGTAAGCCCTTTTGTCAGGCTATCTGAAGCAAAAAAGTCCATGCAAAATAAAATCTCATACATTTCAGTGAAGTCCCATTCAATCAAAATGCTATCATGGTTTTTATTGCATTAACCTTGAAGTTAGTATTGCAGCTAATTTGGATGTGCATCAGCACACGGTGGCTACTTCTTTACTTATTTACAGCTGTCTTAGCTCTGCTGGAAATCTCTGGAGTCCTGCATCATGCTGGGAATTGTGGCCCCAGTCCTGTAGTGAATCAGCTCCCGTGTGCAGATGAGTCAGTCCTATAAAGTGCAAGTAGCCTGGGGGCTGAGCGTTAGCATGAACAGCATTGTTTAGCTTTAACAGCCACCCGGCCCGACTCTCTGCACCACTTAATTGTCTTAATTGGGTCTTCGTTAAGTTTTCGACCTGATTTAGTAGTGGGGGTCCTGCTCTAATAACTCCTCATTTCCTTCATTTGCCTGATTTACGTGCTTTATGAGGCTGGAGCTCAGCGAGTTCCATCATGAACGTTGCATCATGAATGCAAGCACTATGGTACAGGCCCTCGGTCAGAAATCTGACCTCTGTGCTTAATGTGCGACTTTGTGACCAGTAATGGTAATTGCAAAGCCAGTTATGCATCATAGTTTCCCAAGTATATTGTGCGTAATTAAATGTAAGGGGCTACGAGTGGGAAAAGAGACTGTGACTGACCTTGTTAGGCACTATAATGTGACTGGGCCAATTATATTTCATTACAATTCTAGAGTGACCTTTAGTCAAAAGCAGAAAGTGCGCTTTGCAGCCGAAAGCAGGAAAGCGACAGATTGGCTGATTGTTTTTTGTGCATGGTGGTTACAGTAAGTGTCCAGAAATGTCTTCTTTCTCTGGTGGTTTTCGGGTGATCAGATGATCTGGTCCTGGCCTCCGGTTTCAGTCGGCACTATTGGCTTCCACTACACAAATGGAATCATCACTTCCCTTTAAATGGATAATAGTCCTGCTGGGATTAGGGGATCAGGCTTTCAGTCAAGCAATTTTGAGATTACTATTGACTCAACAACGCCAAACCAGAACCAGTTCCACAGTGAAGAGCAAGCAAAAGTTCATGTGCCATTTGAACATGAATAAAACTGCAGCTCAGTTTGAGAAAGTATTTTATTTGCTGTTGACTGAAAATGTGTCAACATATGATAACATTATTTTATATACCTGCAACCTGGGCCTCATTTAAAATGTAAAAGTATTGCTATGTAGAATAAAAGTTGATGCTGTTTCTTTATTCAACCACACATATTATATATATTGAAAGCCAGGGAGAAATCTAGATTTTGGAATCTAATAGTTCACTTACACTTATAAGATTATATGGTCGATCAAAATGTACTCTTTTGTGAATAGTACTGTGCAACGATCTTGAGCCAACCATCATTTCTTCCTATTATGCATCGAAAGAGCCAGAACGTCTTGTTTTGTTTGTTTTTTTTATGTATTTTTAAGGAATCGTTCTCCAGGCTTCCTCAAGGACAACGTTTTTGGGATCAGTCCACACATGTAGGTTCAGTTGTTGTGAGATGCTCAAAGGTGGGCATTTGTTGAGCATTTTGGCGTGTCTTTCAATGCAAATCAGCTGATCAGTTTAGGCTTCGTACAACTTCAACATGGCTTATTTACGTGCATCACCGCACCATCAGCGAGCTGAAAAGGCTGCAGCTCAGTAAAGAAGGCAGGATGTTTTTTATTCAACCACCTAAACGGAGTGTTTCCATGCAAGTATAATTTTCACTGATTTTGCAGAAGTTGCATGCATTCATAATGGCCTGTAAAAACCAGCCGCAGCAAACTGATCCATTTACAGCCAGTTCTTTTGCAGGCTAAGCAGAATCACTGTGGGAGTTTGAAGTAAATAAAAAGTAAATCGACCTGTGTGTGTTTCGCCCAAGCAGAGCCAGTGGCGGCGAGGCTAAAACATTTGTATAGAGCGTGAGAGAGAAAGGAGAGGAAAAAAAACATATTAAAGAAAAGAGAAATGAGAGAACAAATTGAATGAAGTGACAGTAACAGAGGGAGAGAGAAAAAGGGAGAGAAGATGCAGAGAGGAGAAAGAGGAAGAACAAAGGTGATGTGAGGGGGGGCAAAGAGACGGGTGAAGAGAACAAGAGAGGATGAGTCACAGAGTGAAAGTGACGTTAAAGAAAGAAGAAAGAGGAAGAAAAGGAATAGATTTGAGGGGGGAGAAAGAGAAGAGAAGGAAAAATCAATGGGAAACAGGAAAAAGAGAGATTGGGGTTTAAAAGGGGCAACAAAACAGAAGAGCGACAAAGACAAGGAAAAGAGTGAAAAAAAGAGAAATGGTGCAAGAGAACATAAAGAGATGGGAAAGAGGAGGAAAAGAGAGCTAGTAAGTGGCAGAAGAGGAGAGTGAGGAAAAAAGCAATGGCCAGGTAAGAATAGACGGAGAAAGTCAGAGAGATAAAGAGGAAGAGAGAGAGATTAAGCAGGGATAAATGAAGAGAAGTGTGAAAAAAGAAGCAGCAAAGGGGTAGAGAGGAAAAAAAGAGACAGATCGAGAAAGACGGAGAGAAATTAAATGAAGTTAAGGGAGAGAGAGGGGGTGAAAAAAGAGAGACATTAAGAAAGGGAAAAAGAAAGGGGGAAAATCTGATGGAGAAAAGAGAGTTAGGAGAGATTAGAAAGATGCCAGGGGGAGAGAGAGAGACAGGCAGAGAGAAGAGGGGAAGATTGGTAGAGAGAGAGAGAGGGGAGCAGGCGTTTGGTGAGAACGTTAGGCTCAACAGGGCTTTTGGGAAAACTTTTAACACCTTGCAGACTCATAAAGAGCTCCATTGTTCTGCCCTGGATTACATCATTAACCTCGTTGGGCAGGAGAAGGCAGCAATTACCCTGAACCAACTCTCTCTCTGTCTCTCTCTCTCTCTCTCTCTCTCTCTCTCTCTCTCTCTCTTCCTCCACAGAACCCTGACTGCCCCTTCAGGTTACATCAATCATCGCTACACAAATCTTACAAAGACTGCTTTACGGTGTCTCCCAAGTAAACAACTTAACCTTTGTCTTTAAATAAACAATCGTCTAAAAGCTGAAAGTGGCTGAACGAATTCCACTGCAGTAAACGGGTTAAACTGTGTTTAGCAAGGCCTTGGGTCAAGAGGTCATCAGTTTAATACTAATAAAACACTCACACCCAATATCCGTCGGATGGAACACAGTCGGGCCGTCTGGTTGGTGATCTCGCGCTGACCCAGGTGCTCGACTGAGTTCGTTTGATCTCTGTATGAAACAAGCACTGTCCAACAGAACACACACGCCGTCCTCAGCTAGCGGAGGACAGAGACGAGGGTTAGGGTCAGAGCACTGAAAGCTGTGGAACTACAGAGCTCCAGATGGAGCACTATGACCTAGTGCAATCAAGTCCTCACTGCAATGTTCCGACACCTAGTGTGAAACATTCCCAGAACAATAGAGGCTGTGCATCCTTCATTTTTTAGAAAACAAGAGAGAGAGAAAGACTGAGGGAGAAGACGCGGAAAGGAGAAAGAAAATAAAGTGATGATGGGGGAAACTGGAAATATAGAAGAAGAACAGTGGAAGAAAGTGTGGGAAGAAAAAAAGAGACAGATGGATAGAGAGGAAAGCGAGTAAAGGAAGATGCAAGAGAGGAAGCAAAAGAGAGAAGCAGATAAAGAGAAAATAAAGAAAGAAGAAAGAGGAAGAACAGAAACAGATTTGCGAGGGGGAAGAGAAGAGAGGGAGCAGTTTCCTCTTGGGACTAGGCCCCAGGATTGGAAGGTCGTAGGTTCCAATCCCAGACCATTTAACCCATAACGCACACATGCAGCAGGGGGCTGCTATTGAAAGCGCCCGGGGAGCAGTGATGGGGCCAGTACCCTGCTCAAGGGTCCCTCAGGGCAGGAACCTTCCAATCCTGAGGCCTAGTCCCCAACCACTGGACCCCTGCTGGCCTCCACTAGACCACCGCTGCCCTTCTGACAAACCAAACTGGCACTACTTCCAAAAACATGCAGTTCACACAAATTCACGTCGCAGGATCAACGTTCGCCTTACAATCAGCTCTCAGGCCTCACGCTCACTGTGTAACCAATGCTAATCACCGTTAAGGGTCTTTTTTAACCTCAGTCTGGAATATGAATGATTATCTTTCAAAATAATATTGTTAGTGTAGAAACATAGCACATGTATGTGTTTCCCACTCTTTGTAGTCAACTAATCGTAACCTATTTTTCGGAACCGAAAGGCACGAATAGCGAATGTCGGCTGTTGATTTAGCCTGAAGCTAATCACAGCCTTGGCTCCGGATTCAGCTTCAGCCGTTTACATTAGCGCTGTTCAGCTGAGTTTGCCTAACGGTTAAAGTGAGTCCCTCAGCTAGTGGGCTTCCTCAAGGAACAAAAGAGGGATATCCTCCTTTACACACAAACAGCGAGACGCACACACACACACACACACACACACACACACAGTGCCCACTGAAACATTTAAACGCACACAATGCCGAAACGCCACCATTATTGGGAAGTAATGAGTCCAAATACTTAATTAGTGTACTTAATTACTAATTAATTAATTAATTGATTGATTGATTGATTGATTGATTGATTGATTGTCAAACATTTTAAAACATTTTTTGCCCATTTTTACTATTACTCGCTACATTTGAACCCAAATATTTGTACTTTACACATATATACATTTACTCCTTAAATTCTTAAAACATCCTCTTTACTTTAGTTTAAAAGCGTCTGAAGGGAGTCATTTGTTTATTTAACAAGTCAATGGACAAAACCATGGAAACGATGTGTTTTGGAATTTGTGCAGTTGGTTCCTACTTTTTGCTTTTGTACTTTGAGTACAGCTTGGGTACTACAGGGCAGACCTGTACTTTTCACATTTACTTGAATGAGTTGAATGAGTCTTTTTTTTACACAGTGTCAGCACTACTAAATTAAAAAATATATGCACTTTTGGTGCCATATCCCAGATCACAGATCAGATGGTCATGAGTTGGAATCCCAGACCAGCAGGTTGCCCTGAAGTACAACTGAGCAAGGTACCGTCCCCATCACTGCTCCCCGGGCGCTTTCAGTTGCTGACCCCTACTGCATGTGTGTGTATGGGTTAAATGCAGAAGCTGCATTTCGTTTGTGGTTCACTGTGTGCTGTGTTGTGTTTCACAATGACAAGTTTTCGTTTTCACTTATATGTTAAAGTGCCTATTGTTGCTATGGCAACCTCTTTATGCCTATGGTAAGAACAATTGATGTATAGATTTACATTTTACAGCATAAGCATGTAAAAAGAAGATTATTATTATGTTACATTATTCTCTTATGTCTTCAGAATGAGATCACCAAGTATCACTGTGTCATAAATAAATGCAGTTAGGCATGAAAGGCTGTGTTTTATTCTTATTTTATTGAAAGGAAGTGGTTCTGATGTGACACAAACCCTAAGAATAACTTAACCATCATAAAGCCAGGTTTCAAGTGGCCGATGGCTTTCACATTTCCTCCACCAAGAAAATTTATTTAGATTGTGCTATTTTTGCCATGCAGCTGAGGAGAACTGAAGATGGACGAGAACTTTCAGAGAACCATCCTTGAATATCGCAGTCACTTTAATTTTTTTATCATACAGCAGAAACCTTTGTCTACATAGTTTTGTCCCAGTGGTTGTGGTGTGTTATTTCCAGTGTTGCACATGCACTTTCCCACTGGAATAAATCTCAAATGGCACCCTAATCCCTATTTAGTGCACTACTGAACTCTAAGTGTTGATCAGATAGCCATTCCTCTACCAATAGTGACATATATTGCACTAACACAGTTGACTAAATGGCATGCATGGAGCCATGTGAGATTCAACCCGGGTTTAGTGCTGAATAGGGCAGAACTTACCAAAAATGTGAACATTTGCAGAATTTGATACATTTTAGTAAACAAAGTTTTCCATTAATCCGATTGTTAAGAGATTTTAAACAGCGTATAACAACTGCATACCTTTTTTTAACAATAAAATGGTGTGTACTCCTAACTTTTCAAATGCTTTTTTGCTCTTTTTGTCTACAGAAAACCTTAGAAAAGTGAAATATTGCAAAGCATAAGGGAATGTTTACAGGACAGTAGTGAGGCCAGCTATGATGAATGGGTTGGAGACGGTGGCACTGGTGAAAAGCCGGGAGGCGGAGCTGGAGGTGTCTGAATTAAAGATGCTGAGAAGCTTGTTGTGAGTTGGGAGGATGGACAGGATTAGAAGTTAGTTTATTAGAGGGACAGCCCACGTTAGACATTTTGGAGACAAAGTTGGAGAGGCAAGATTGCGTTGGTTTAGACATGTCCAGAGGAGAGACGAGGATGATATTGGGAGGAGGAAAAGTGTAAAACCAAAGAGGAGGTTTATGGATGTGCTGTGAGAGGACATGCAGGTGGTTTGTTTGAAAATGGAAGATGCAAAGGACAGGAAGAAATGAAAACTGATGATCCACTGAGGTGACCCCTAAATGGGAGCAGCCAAAAGAAGAAGAACAACATCTTGTCTATCATGAATATAAATTGATGTGATATTCTCACTATTTCATGTTTTTATTGTACTTTCAAAACGCAATCATCTTACGGGAATTCCATTAATCGTCTTGACAATGTTGCAGTCAAGCCAAAGGCAGTGAGTTGGAAGTGGAAGTCAAGCAGGCCGTGTAGCTGTAAGTAGACAGAGATGAAATGGTGTTGGGTAATGAAATCTAAACAGGCCTGTTACTCAGAGAAGTCCTTGGAAGCATCTTCTATGGCCAGAAAAGACTGTACTACAGTGAAAGGCTACATTTATGGCCGCTTTTTGTATTCCAGGGGGGTTACAGTGCTGCTCTTTTAAAGCAGGGTGAAAAGGGGCTCTGTAGGAAAACAAGATTTATATGAGTAAAAGCCACGGCCAGCCTATTGACAGTGCCCTTGAAATCCAGAGTGAAGGGAGAGAGAGGTTTTGTGCTTTATTAGATATAGAGAACAAAAGGGAGTGAGAGACAGTAGGAGGGAGAAAGAGAGAGAGAGAGAGAGAGAGAGAGAGAGAGAGAGAGAGAGAGAGAGAGAGAGAGAGAGGGAGGTCATGACACTTGTACTGGTTGAACCACAATAAAGGGACAATATAAGTGAAAGTGAAGTGAAAGTGACAACTTTGTCATTGTGAATACACAACACAACACACAGTGGCCAAAAAACGAAATAGACCTCTGCATTTAACCCCCACACACCATGCAGCAGGGGGTAGCTACTGAAATCACCTGGGGAGCAGTGATGGGGATGGTACCTTGCTCTTAGGTACCTCAGGGCAATCTATTGGTAAGGGACTCAAACCCACGATCTTCCAATCCAGGGGCCTACTCCTTTACTAGGCCACCACTAGGTACCCAAATTCAGTCCTGCTCTTTCAGACCAAATCTCTTGTCAGCTGAATCTGTAGCACATGATTGATTACAATGAACAATCATTTAATTGTGCTAATAAACAGATAGTCTTTGGGGTTCAAGTTCAGTTTCAAGTCTCTTGGTGTTGACTGAAGAGAGACTCTGGGCTGCAAGTGTATTGTCAAATCTGGCGTGTGTGTCTGAGTGACATTTTGAGTTTCTGGGATGCACATATTGAATCTCTGGGGTCGAGCATTGAGACTCTGGAATGGGAATCAGTGTTGAGTCTTGAGTCTTTGTGAAATGAGTCGAATTGAGCCTCAGTTCTGAGGGTTTGATGCAAAATCTCAAGTTTCTAGGGTTAATGTCCAAATGGAGTCTTAAGTCTTTGTGGTACAAGTCCAAGTGGAGTCTTGAAACTGGAATATGGAGTTTGATTCTCTGGGTCTCTGGGGTTTGGGCTTGGCTTAAGTTTCTGAGATTTGAGTATGGGTGGTGGTTTAACTCCATGGGGCGTGAGTCTGCCTCTTGAGTCTGCGGGATGTGAGTCTGAGCTGTGTCCTGCATTCTAGGGTGCAAATCAAAGGGAAGTCCTGAGTCTAAGTGTGAGTCTGAA